>PVIR01000945.1:42969-143448 GCA_004026965.1 Petromus typicus
GACTAAGGAAGTGATATAGTAAAATTTGGGTTTCAAAAAAACAAGCAATAAACATAATGATGATAGATTTCTTTACATTGGTGTTGGTGTGTAACCATGCTAAATTATCACAATTTGGGTAGAGGTATCTGAAAGACCTTTCATATGTCTGTGAGGCTCTTTGCCAATCTATTGTAATGAATTTCAAATGACATATAAATCATTTTGCAAGGACTAATGATTTATTACTGCTGTAATGAACTTCACAGGCATCAATACATTAGTATCTACTTTGAAAAGAAACTTGTCAGGTCCCATTGGAATGATGATCAGTTTACTATTGTTATTAATGACCCCGATCAGCTCTTTGGATCTATGAATAACCTTTTTAGATGACAAAGAATTTCCATTGGGGGGGTCAGTGTATATATAAAATTAAAGTATATGTTGTTCTTCATCCCTTTATCGGTGCCAGGGATTGTTGTCAGCTCTCAAATCTTAAAGCTTCAGAATTATTTTCAAATCTATGTCATTCAAACCCATTAAAAAGCTAGTGAATACATCTCAGAGGATATTGTCATTGCAATTGCTTGTCTCTGTTACTGAATTATGGTGTTTTCTTTCTTCCTATTCGAAGCCTCAGCTGGACTCCGGTGGTTTGACTAACATAGAAATTACCATGTTAGGTCGTCTTCTTTTTGTTTCTTTTTTAATGTTTGGTGATGTCAGACATTTGACCTGTGAGGCTTTTAAACCTGACCTTGGTGCTTCTTTCCATTCATTAAAGTACAACCTTTGCTCTCTTGTCATAAAAGATAAATGAAGATTCACACAATCTTTGTTTAGGAGAAGATTTATTGTTTACATTAATGCAGATTAAGTGGAAAGATACCAATTATTTTTAAGTCAATCAGATGTCTTCTTTGCAGTTTCAATTTGTGAAGTTTCTCATTACCATAATTTTTGTGTATTTAATGGCACTTTATAAAAAAATACACAGATGAACAGTTTTCACAGAAAATGTGACATCTTTTGTGTAACTACCCAAAGTTCTCAGATATGATTTTTTATTAAAAAATTAAAATTATTTTTTAAGATTATAGTTTTTATTTTATAAGACTGTATGGCGATTAAGTCCAGTGTAAGAGTAAAGCTTTGAAAAATGTGTTATAAGCAGGTAGATTATTTGTAAATACAGAAAATAGTCTTAGGCATAGAAGCAAAATGAACTTACATTAAAATGCAACATTACAAGCACTTTGATCATTATTTATACTCAGATAAAAAAGCAGAATCAGTTATCTTAAATATATTTTAGGGTTCAGTGGGTTATACAAGGGAATAATAAAAGATGATATTTTGATCTATAAAAGCCGATGGATCCTACAACTGGAGCCCTTTGTTTTACTGGTAGGAAAACTGAGGCCTGAGAGTTTAAGGCTTAGACCCCCAGCCTGTGATTCACAGCTGACTGGTGACAGAGGGGCAGAGTGCGAGGGGGCCTGTGCTGAACAGGCAGCTCACGTGGGAACTTTAATCCCTACTTGGAGCCCCAGAGCCCGACACTGAGCCTGGGCTCTGCAAAGGTCCTGAAAGACTTTGCTGGGAGAGTGATGAGGATCACTAAGTGGGTGGGAGAAAAAATAAAACAGAAGTCAGGTGGGTTCTAACCTGGGACTTTCTGCGTCTTTCTTTCTCATGTAAGCACTTTGGTTTTAATCTAAGGACTTATATATCTCTAATGATTTTATTCGGAAAAGGAAGTCTACAAGTGAGATTCAGCTGTCCAGTACTTCAGTAGAATGAGCATGATGCTTTAGGTGGATGGGTATCTATCCAGATCCTATCAATAAAGAGTCTGTGGGAGAGACAGCCTGATGGCTCCTGGAGTGAATAGTGACTTCCCCAATTAGTTCCTTACCCGTGCAGTGGTACATCCTACCGCGTCTGTCTCCCTCGTGGTCAGCCCGTGCCTACTGCTCTCAGTGAGGGGAGCTGACTGCTTTGTGGGGTAGACCATTCCAATTCGAGGTCATCTCTTGTTAAGAGCTTCCCTTTATGTTGAACTTGCACCTGCCTTTTAACATTTTTTTTCAAAAATGATGACATAGTGTATTGTTTTAGAGAACATGAGGCATTGTCTAGTGTGATCAGTATGACTGTCGGTGCCCCAGAGCAAGCTCCCCACAAACATAAGGAAACTCTCTGAGGATCTCATTTTGTCACTTCTTCCTCAACCACCCAGAGTGCCTGTGAGGTCACCGTTGCCTCTCAGGAACCTTTGAGCCAATATAGATAACTAAGAAATGCTGTCCAACATCACCTAAAAATTTATTTTTTTATGTTTCCTCATATGACAAGA
The DNA here is from genome assembly GCA_004026965.1 of Petromus typicus. Lineage (NCBI taxonomy): Eukaryota > Metazoa > Chordata > Mammalia > Rodentia > Petromuridae > Petromus > Petromus typicus. Next base: position 45,311 of record PVIR01000945.1, read on the forward strand.
GCTTTATGTCCAGTGGAATAAAAGGCAATGGACAACTCAGCGAGGCACAGGATTTCCATGGATTCATGAGCCAAGATTTCAAACAAGAGCTATGTTTAGAGCCATCATCTTATTCTACACTCGTGCCAGCCTAATGGCATTAGGGTGGGCCTAAGAGCTGCTAAATGAAAGAAATTATGCTCTGTACTGACCATTTCCACCAGACACAAACTGTCGTATCTGGAAATCACTATGATAGTGAAAGATGTGTTTCATTTACAATCGCACAATCACATGATCCTCCAGAAATTGCTGTAGCTCTTTCTCCCAGGTCTCTTTCTCCGAGGTCTCTTTCTCCGAAGTCTCTTTCTCCGAGGTGCAAGCCTTTTGTCTCTAACCTGCAGGGCCTTGTAAGGACTGAGATACACAACCACGGTCTGGAACAGTAACAGCAGGAACCTCCAGATGCACCTGTGCTGGGGCTTGGTGTCCACATCCTTCTTGAGCTAGACTGTAAAGCTTTGCCCTCCACGCCATGCTTCACCTGTGTCCAAGGTTACTAAGTTAGTCCTAAAGTTCTCACTGCTCCCCATAAACATAAGGAAACTCTATGAGGACTTCTTAAAATTTATTTTTAAGTTTACTAGGATAGTTTAGGTGTACAATATGTTGACATTCATCACTGGGATCTTTTACCTGTACATGGCATATTTTACTTCTTATTTTTTCCTGATTCCGCTGCCCTCCCTTCAACCCCTCCACCCCTCCCTATTTACAAAGACTTTATTTCCATGTTGTTTTTCATTAAGCAAAATTTATTTTCTTTAGTATACAGTGCTTCATTCAGAGATAGTCTTTTAATTTCATTCATGTCAAAATATTCATTCTCATGTATTGGAGATGCTAGGATAGCCATAGTTTTTACTAGATTCTCACTTAATAACACAGGAAGTTGGCAGTTTGTCACTTTCCTGACTTCGTAGACACTGTTGGCAGTGAGACTCTGCGGTGGTCTGGGGTCCATTGTTCTGAATCTCATTGCCTACCTGTTCCTACCTTTGCCCCTCAGCATAATCCACCCTGCACACCGTTCCAGCACAATGTCTCCTTCTCAGAGACCGGTGATAATTATGTGTCAAATAAACTGATCAGCTGATGTGCTTCTTTCAGAGGCCAGCTGATATATTATTCACATTTTTTATAGCTACTCACAACATCTCCACAGTATGCAACCACAGTGATAAAAAGTAAGGCTCTCCTTTCTACGTCCCCAGTAAATCCAGGTGCTTCTTCTCAAGTGATATTATCTTAAGGCATCAGTAACTTGCCAGGAGAGAAATATTATTTGTAATCAGACTCAGCCATGATCTTAGGTACATATGAATATTTTTTCAGCTTTTCTTCTTAATCACCATCCCTGGCCCACTCACAACACCTCTCGTTTTGCTTTGGCATGTTTAGATTTTAGAGCCAGACTAGCAGAAAGGGAGAGAGCCCCTGCTTTCCTCTTATTTAATAACCCATCCACAATCTACTAGGTGGACACTCAGTTACAGCCACTCTGATCTGTTCTCATGATTATTTCCCCTAGATATAAGAATAAGGTTGTAAATACATTAAAACTCTCTCCAGTTAATGGCTATAATGATAGTAAACATTTTAAGACTATAATGGATGCCAAATATTTTCACATATACTACAGTCATGCACAGCACAACAACATTGTCTCTGATAGTGAATCACAAATGTCATGGTGGCCTGTAAGATTATAAATCCATACTGTACTACCAATCATAAAAGTATGCACAGGCAATTATGTACAGCACATAATACTTGATGATGATACTAAATGACCATTACTAGTCTATGTGTTCATGACAGTACACTTGCATTCACTCTCCTAGAGTGTATTCCTACTTAAATGCAGTTTAATGGGAAAGTGTTTGCAGTGTGACTTCCGCAGCCTCACCTATCTGGTCTTTTTGGGGTATTTCTCCACACCACGAGGCCTGTCTGAGTGGTTGATCCAGACCATCCAGGGCTGTGTAAAGACTCTCTGTACTGTTTTCTTGTCTCATGCAACAACAAACATCTTTAGCCCCACAGTTCTGAGAAGCTATCTTCATTGTGAAATGATACACGACTGTACTTAATTTTCACATTTCTGTGACAAGCCTGAGTTTTATTATTCCCATATTATGGTTTAGGAACTAGGCTCCTACGATAGTACATGAGTTCCTTATACCTTTTCCTCACAGTCATCGCTTCCCTCTGCGCCATCCCTGACTTTGCCTGCCCAGAACTCTGACCTCAGGGCCCCACCGTGTCCCCTCCATCCCCAGCGCTTCCCATACTTGCCTCAGAAGTCTCCTGGACCCCGCAATGATTTTGTCTAAAACCAATAGCTGCTAGGCAGCTCTATCTCCTAAAGAACCAGTCTTGCTTTTCGAACATTCAAAAACACAACTGCACTGTTTCCAAAGACACTGAAGATAACATAATAATGATATATTCCGTAACATTGCTTTTAAGAAACAGAAGTATCAAAAATAGGTTAGTCGGTACCGAAATGACAAGATGAGTGATTGGCACTATAGAAAATAGATTTTTAGCTCTTAATAATCAAAGAATTAAAATGCATCTTCTGATATTTGTGACAGAAAGTCCCATTTGTTGTGCAGTTTAGACAGCTACAAAGCCCAAGTTTGGTTTGATTTCACTTAGTATTGTTTTTAAGAAGTGTTTTGCTTGCTACAAGCCAATTCCTTGATTTTTGTAGGGAACATGATGTGGCATTTCCCACAGGACTAGTCAGCCACAGTAAGGAATTTATTAGACGGCTAGATTACATGGTCGAGCACTCTTGGGACATTTTTTCATTTACAATAAAGTGTATTTGTTTGATGTAACAGCTATGACTAAAAATATGTTGCTTCTCACAGTCTCCAAGTCACAAAATTAGGTGATTCCTTTTGGTCTTTAAATAGAAATTAAGGAGCTTTGCTTAAAATGTGGTAATGCTCCTTTGGAGAAAATTAACTTTTATTCTGTTGGGAGAACATCTGATTTTTACTTAAAATCCTGGAAGGCTTTAGTGTAGTTTCTAAATTATATGCACTAATTGACATTTCATTTTAACCATCATGGTGAAATTTTCTAAAATAAATTGCCATAGAAACAGAAATTCTTAGCTATCATGACAGCAGTCTAGTATAGTTTCTGTAACAAATATCAAAGCATCATTATTTCTATAGAATTCTAATTGGAGGCCTTTGTACATGAAGGCAGCCCTTAATGGAAATGAGATTATTTTCATTTTCCTTCTGTTTCTTTGACTCAAACACTATTCTTATGTGAGGATCTGTCTACTGGCAATGAATTTAATAATCTTTTAAATTGCTTTGATAAAAGTTTATTTTCTTTTTATCTGCAAGAGAGCTGGAAGCTTAAGAAAGACTCTCGGGATACAAAAAAAAAAAAAAAAAAAAAGAGGTTCAAAAAATAGATTTCTTATAAAATAGAAGCCAGGCTGACGACATTTGGTGAAAAAAAATATATTATTGTGATGTTGTTGTGAAGCAGAATTCAATTGATTTCTCTTCTCTCAATATGTCTTATCCCCACATTCATGCAAGGATTCAGGAGTTCTTTCAGAACAAATTCGAAAAAGAAAACTATATCAACCTCATTGATTTTAAGGATGATTGTGAAGAAAGGTGACAGTTCTAATATTCTGAAACATCTTTGACATGCCAAAAATTTCACTCAGAATGTTAAGAAAGGCTATGATGGAATCATAATCTCTCAAGCACACAGCCTGGACGTGGTCCTCCGAGCTACCCAATGCTCTTTCGCCATTAGTTTGAACCTACAGAAGACAAGGGAAAGTCTAAATACTCTTTCCCTCTGACAACCACCTAACTCTGATTCAATACCTTTCCACCTTCCTATAAAGAAAGTAGAATCGTCCCTCAGGAGGAGAGGCTGAGGAAGTGCGTTGAATGGCTTGGGGTGAGTTTCAAGGCCTAGTTCCACACTGACGTGCATCGTGGCAGCTGGGAATCTCTGGCTACCTGGGACTCGGGGCTCAATTCTGTCATTCTGTTCTCACTCAGGGTAACCTAAAGCAACTCCTCATTACCCTAAGAAATCAGAACAGAACACCAAGAGCAGACAAAATGCATCAAGAGAGGTGTTTGTAAAACTATGTAGTCTTTCTCCAACTATTCTTCTACATTAGCAATGAAACAGACTACTGCTGGGACTAGAAAGGGTTCTGTAGGCCTGCACATGTGAGTGCCTGGCATGGCTTTGTTAGCTGTGGGGGCAGGCATATATTTTCCTTCTGCCAGAAGAGTCTGTTTCTTTTTGTGACATGCAAATTAAAAGAGAATGAATCTACCACGGAGGATATTCTTTGAGATCCTTGATTGCATGTATCTTGGGTGCTGAGAGTTTTATTGGATTATGTGCAGTGCTGTGATTCCACTCACTGTGTGTGCAGACAGCGGGCAAGGCGGGAGCGTGATTCAAAAGGCTTCTTGATTCTGTGTTTCACATGATGGAGAAAGGGACCGCATTCATTACAACCAAAACATGTCAGTGTGGAATTAAGGAACTTGAGAGAGTGTCATGGGTCCACACATTCCCCTTCACATTACTGTTTCCACCAGCATTTGTGCTTTTATTCCCTTGGAGTCGAGAATACATTTGAGTGGTAGAGCACCTGCCTAGCGGGACAAGGCTTTGGGTGCATGTGTTTGTGCAGGGTGGTGCACACAGGTGTTCAGTTCCAAGAACCACAAGTATATGTGCCCATGTGTGTGTGTTTGTGTGTGTGTGTGTGTGTGTGTGTTCTTGTTTCACGCAACTATGATAAAGTGAATGTCATTGTTCCATGGCTACCTTTCTTACATAAAGATAAAAAAATGAAGATCATCATGTTTATATTCAAGGAAATTATTTGAAAAATCATCTGCTTATATCACTGCAGTAATTAGTAAAAATTAAGCCATATGGAAAATTTTTTCATAACGCAAAACACAACTTTGAAATTTATTTCCAGCTTTGGCTCCTTTTGTGAGCTGAGATCTCAGAAAGTAGGACATAAATCATCCTAGGAAGGCAACCCTTTAGTCAAAATACAGTCTCCATAAATATTTCAGCAGAGTTTGTGATGCTTTTAATTCTACATCACTTCACTTTGGTTCACTTCAAGGCTAAATTATTAATGTATCTTGTCCTAAAAGTTCAGAACATAAAATACTGAAGGGTCTTTGAATTCAGAGCATTCTCTGAATATCTAAATGTATACTGTTTGTGTTTACTTGCATTTCTTGGAGAAAATATAGAATCGCTCATCTAAAATTGTCATTGTTCCTGTCTACCTAGCGGAGTGTGAGGCACAGGATAGACCCTCCATGAGTCGTTGTACAATGACATTTCTCAACAAACTTTTTATTCTACTCTATGAAGTGCTTTGCTTTTCTTCTCCTAAAACACCTAAATCCCCTAGCTACCTGCAGGCTGCACATACTGGGGTCCCTGTGTTTTCTGCCTCTTTGAAAAGTGTGCATATCTTCTCTGACTCTTCTCAAAGCCACAGTGAGATTATAGTGCTCTACATCCATGACAGTAGCTGGATTCATATATGTGCTATTCCCTTTTGTCCTACTACAGTAAGAGAATTGTGTAGACCAAAGGAATGAATGTCTAGATGCCTTTAACCCAAGGTACAAGTCATAGCAGTCTGTTCTGCCCCCTAAGATCACACTAACTAAACAATCTTATCCTGTTGATAAAATGCAGAAGCACAAAAAGTATGTTTATAATATCTAAAATAATAATGTATAACACAAAAGCATATCATAGATATTTCAAAACCTTTAAGTGTAAATGCCGCATTTGGGCATATTTTAATCATCTTAATACATGGTCCAAAAAATAAGTCTAACACTAACATGTATTTTGTGGAAATGTTTATGTTTTGAAATATCCACATCTAGACCTAGTTTATTAATGAAATGTTAAAAGTGAACAAGAAGAGTCATGCTTGGGAGCCTGGTTAAATATTTTGGGTTAAGTTCACAAAGAAAATGAGCCAAGAATTTGGGAGCCATGTCTGTCTTTTTCGGCCTGAATTACAGCTTGATCACATTGCCACACTGCTGTCATCCATTCTTCTGCACTCAGGCAGCACGTGTTTGCTGATCCACAGTCACTGACTAGAAGTCTGGGGAATCACCTGATCTTATCCGGTATCTTAGAGAACAAAAGCCAAGGCATAAATCTATTTGCGGTCACCACTGTGGTGAATTTAGTGTCACCTCGGTCAGTTCATCTGACTCTTCCACAATTTTTGCCAGGTCGTGCACCAGCCTGGGCCTGCTCCTTTTTCTCTCCCTCTGTACAATGCAGGTACCAAGAAATGTCACTAAAAACATCAAAGAGGTTTCACCAGAAGAATTTTTCTTCAATTATCCTAGTGCATTTCTAGGAAATATTAAATCCTATCCTTTTTTATGTAATGAGTTTGGCCTCTTAGGATGTTTTGCTGTTCTGAGAGGAAATCACTATTCTGAATCAATCTGTGGTATTGCCTGACCTGAAAAAGAAAAAAAGCTATGCTGAAACCCACAAAATCATCTTGGAAAACTAATGGCAGAGAAAAAGATAAATTGTTATTAAGAGTTACCATCTACCAATGCTTTCCTCTCTTGGTGGAAAGTCTATGTAATATTGGAATCCATAAGGTCTTTAAGTGGCTTAAAAGGAGTTTCTATATAGAAGATTTCCTGACTAAGGAGTCCATAAACTTTGTATTTGCTTATCATATTAGAAGTAATAACTTGGTTGTAACAACAAAAAACAAAAACTTAAAAAAATAATCTGGGAAGAACTCTTCATAGTTCAAAGGGCACAATCTGAAAGGTTTTGACCTCAGTCCCAAACACTAACACATAAGACTGAAAGGCATCCTCATCAGTGGATCCCATTCGAAGGCCTTCTGTATGTTCCCTCACTAGGACAGACAAGGACCCCCCGCCTCAGCACTTAGATTGGTCTTCAAGGCCAAAAAAGATAAAGAATTTTACAAGCTGCAAAGCTCTCAGTGATGACAGGAATTCCTAGCCTTTCAGTGTTGGAGAGTCTATGTGTTTTTGCTTCCTTTCATAACATTGTTTTCTGCTTTTAAAAATTTCTGTAGCACGATATCTACATTTTAAATTAAGGTAGATTAAAATTAATTCTGCCTTCATTTTGCAACATCAATTGCAATTTTTAGACACCCTTCTTTGGGAGCTGAATCCCATACAAATAGATTTTCCTCTGAAGAGTAAATGGTGCATGATTCTCATCCTTGGCTCTGATTTTAGAAGGTTGGCTCAGAAATGCCTCAAGTGGGCGAATACAGAAGCCAGCATTACCTTCGTGCTCACAAAGTGTTAGGACGCCAAAATGTTCTTGGGAACAGATATATTCCTACCACTGCCTGCCCACACTTACTCAAAACATTCCTCACACTTTTCTCTCCACAAAACAAAATAAAAATTTAATCATTCTGAAAAAAAAACACTCTTGTATTTCTGTAGAAGCTAAGAAATTGCTAACCTACTAAAATTGTACTACCAAAGTTTTTAAAAATCCTTCAAAGGGTGGAGTTTGGGTCGGTGGGAAAAAACATAGATTGTCCAGTTAACACACTGTCAGGATTTCCAAATCTAATCGGATAGATGTCAGGCAGAGATGAGTGGAGCCCCTTACACCCTACAGGACAACCCATAGGTAAAAGGAACAGTGGGAATTTGCTTACTTTGCATATAATTAATAATAGGACCAAGCTTTCTGTCATCTATGGCCAACAATAGACCTTCATCCATCATGGAGAGCAAAGCTTCCTGGCATTCAGATTATAGATTTCTTTCAGAAGAGACGAGTCACTCAGGAAATCTCTGGTCTCTGCCTTCAAACAAACTGTGGGGAAGAACTGTCCAACATTCATGGAACCCCTAGATATTCTGGTAAATATAATTCACAAATGTTTAGTAGAAACTTAGCTCCTTTTTGGAAACATTCTGTCAAATTCCAACAAGGTGCACAATTGAGAAGTTACAAAAATTCAAATCTTGACATCCTTAGCTGCACTTTGAGTCATGTATGTGAAATTATAACATGCAGCTAACTTCTCTCTGCATAAAATGGGAAGTTTTGCAATGTACCAAGAAGAGCAAGACACGATCCTTACTGGGTCAAAAAACAATTAAGCATATAAGTGTGCAATCAGTTTGGGGTGGGGCCACAGCATTGTCTTGGTGATTGGTTGCACATTTTCATCATTGTGTGGTCTTTATAGTGTGAATAATATCCAGAAAACTATGTCTATGGAAAAATTCCTAGTGGATTCCTTCACAGTGGCCCAAGAAGTTAAAGTTTGGCCCTGAAATTTAGCTCAGTGATTCCAGCACCTACCTTACAAGCCCAAGGGCCACAGAGTTCGATCCCTGGTAACCACATACAACAGTGCCAGGTGTGGTAGCTCATGCCTGTAATCCCAGCAATTGGGAGACAGAGATAGGAAGATTGCTGTGATTTTGAGGCTGCACTCAGAGCCAGCCTGAAGTACAAAAGTGAGACCCTGTCTCAAAAAAAAAAAGTTGCAGATTCTTATGAGAAAATTTGAAGTTTCTTTGTGGATTTTTACACCATTTTTCAGTCTCCTACAGTATCCAGCTATCATGAAGCAGCAATTTTTTTTTAATCTTTATTGAAGCAGCAAATTTTAAAGCAGCATATGTTTATTCCATCTTCAGAGTTAATACATATGGAAAGTCTTCTTTGTGTACATTCTGATTTAATCATTTCAAAGCTATGGATGAAAACAATCACATTAACAAGTACAGTGGACATAAACGACTCATGTAGGTGATTCTTAACATTCAAATTTTGAAAAGTGAAGTTAAGTCCATTTATTTTCCATAAATATTTTATTTTAGAAAAGTGTTTTATTATAAAATTTTTGTGAATCTACAAATATCTCTGACCTAAGCTCTCCTGTTTTCTGCATCTTACATTAGTAAAATATTTATGTCAAAATTAGTAAATGAGGACTGATGTTCTACGTTACATAAAGTCATAATTCTCTTGGATACTCTCAGGTGTTCCCAAGTGTCCTTTTGCAGTTCTAGGATTCCATCTGGGATATGACATTCCATCTGGGATATGACACTGCATTTAAACTTTGTGTTTCCTTAGACTTCCCCCAAATATGGCAGTATCTAGACTTTCCTTGTTTTGGATGACCATGACACTTTTTAGAAGCTCTCGTTAGGTATATTATAGTTTATTCCTGCACTGGGAGGTGTCAGATGATTTTATGTTTTGAGTTGGTAAATGTGCCTAAGGAGGTCTGTGAAGGTATCATTCTGATCACTTCTCATCAAGGGTTACTGCTATTTACTATGAGTTATCACTACTGATGTCGGCCTTAATTGCTTACCTGAGATAGGGTTTGTCAGGTTTATCCACTATAGAGTTTCTTTTTTTCTCCTTTTCTATACTGTTGTCTTTGGGAGAAAATTGTTATGTGTAGCCCACATATAAGGAACAGTGAGTTAGGCTTCTCCTCCTTAAAGTTGAATTTCTAGGTAGAATATTTGAAATCTCTCTGTTTTAAAGACATGTCTAGTCTTTCCCATAATTGTTTATTCAATTATTTACTTCTAACATTGTGCATTTATAAGTACTTTTATACATTCAACACTTTCTTTCCTTTCTTTTTTTCTTTCTTTCTTTCTTCTTCTTTCTTTCTTTCCTTTCTTTCTTTCTTTCTTTCCTCTTTCCTTCTTTCTTTCTTTCTATTTTTCTTATTCCCTTCCTGCCTGCCTGCCTGCCTTTCTTTCATCATTTTTCAGCTTTGAAAATGAAAGCTCTTTCAATTGACTTATATTTCTCCAGCCATAGTATCTCTCCCTGTGATGTTATTATTGGTTGTTTTTATATTTTGAATGCTTTCTAAATTTCTACTTCTCTAGGCTCCTGATCTAGCTGTATATTTTCAACTTCTGACCTAGAAACAGCCATTTCTTCAAAGAGCCCTGGGTTTTTGTAGTTATTGTTGTTGTTGTTGTTGTTGTTGTTGTTGAAAATGGTACCAGAAATTAAGATCTTGATGTTGAGTGGCCCATTGTTCTGGGCTTTCCTGGCTTTTGGGACCACTCAGCTCACAGAACAGCAGGGTATATGTCTGAATATTGACTTAGGTAAATATATATGGATATGAATATCTCTCTATATAAACAGCTATGTATTAAGATAACCTTATGTTCATATTGTTTTCAACACATCGTTACCACATAGCGCCCTTCCTTCACTTTCTTTGCTGTAACTTCAAACTCAGATCAAGAAATCTGGTCTACACCATTTCTATCAGTTTATATCCTTGTCGTTCTGTGGCACACATATAGCAATAGCACAATTATAAATCCATATCCCTACAGGAAACAACTTTATCGACCATGGCACAGTGCTTAAGTTCCATTCTTTCACCTTTACTCATATGGACTTCATTCCTCCTACAGTTACTCAGATCAGTAGCTTATTATACCACTCCCTTCTGTGAGGCTGTGCCATACCTTAGAAGTAAATTCATATTCTTTCCTCATTATTAATATATAAAATGTCCTTGGATTCTCCTCAGATACCTCATCTGTTTTAAATGCTTGTTGTCTTTAGTTCACCATTATAGTGTCCTACAGAGTAGTTTGACCCCCCCTAAAAAAATTCCTTTCACTTTACCATCTTACTATTTCAACCTCTTAGCAGTCACTGATGACCGTCTCTCTAGTGTTTCCTTTCTCAGAATGACATACGCTTAGAAACTTATAACATGTAGCTTTGTCTGACTTCTTTTACTAAGAAATATGAATTTAAGTTTTCTCCATGTGTTTTCATGATTTGATAGTTCATCTCTCATAGTTCATATATCCAATCACCTCTTAAAGGATTGAGAGGTGTGATTAAATTTTCTATAAATGTTTGTGTGTGAGTTTGATGTGGACATGTTATCAAATTAGTTGGATAATTCCCCAGGAGCATGACTGCTAATCATGTTTAATTTTGTGAGAAACTATCCATCTGTCCATACTGTGGAAACAGTAACTGTACCATTAACACTGCTGCCAGTACTGACCAAAAGATACTGTCTTGCTTTTTTACTTCTTTGCGTAAAGATTTCCAATTGTGCCTGAACTGGTTATTGAAAAGCCTTGGCTTTCTCCCCTGTATTGGCTGGTTCCTTTTACAAAAATGAGTGCTTTTATTTTAGAGTCTACTTCTGAATTCTCTGGGTTTTTCCTTTTTTCAGTGATTTGTGTCTTTCAACAGTACATTCTGCCTTCATTTTTACACCCTGTTAGTAACTCCTGAAGTTTGCCATTGTGACTTTTCCCTCTTCGTTCTTTGGATAATCTTGCTTACTCTAGGTCATTTGCCTCTGCATATGAATTTTGAGATCATCTTGTCAATACGTGTGAAACAGCTTGCTGATGTTTCATTGAATCTGTAGACTAAGCTGAAAAGAACTTGACATGTTGACAATGTCGGGTTTGCGGTCCCTCAGTATGGACATCTGTCTGTCTAATGAAATCCCATCTCATGTTTTTCGTCAAAGTTTTATAATTTTCTATACATAGGACTTGTTATATTTTATTTTTTTAGATTGGTAGCTACTGTTGGAGTGCTATTGTAAATGGTACTATTGCTTTTCAAATTCCAGTTTTTCACAGATAACATATATAGGAAAATATTATATCTTGTATATTTGCTCTACTCATTTATTATTTTCAGGAATTTAAAGTTATTAATTTTTGAGATTTTCTACATACATAATCATATCATCTGAACACCAACTTTATTTCATTTCTAATCTGAAAATCTTTACTTCTTTTTGCTACATTAGTCAGTCAACTAGTGCCATGCTCAACCAGAGTAATAAGAGGGGACATTCTTCTTCTGTTTTTGACCCTAGAAGGGGTATACTTTGCTGCTTACCATGAAGTATATCCATTGGATAATTTTTGTAGATTTTTTTTAAAATCATACATTGAGAAAATTTCTTCCTATTCCTAGTTTGCTGAGGGCTTCTACAATGATAGATGTTATACTTTATTACATGCTTTTTTTCTGTGCATATGATCCTATGTTCCTTAGCTTGCTAATGTATTGGTTTGCATTGAAAATTTTTCTAACACTTTACTACTCTTACATATCTATAGTAAATCCCACTTGGTTGAATGTATATGGTTTTTTTGTTTTTGTTGTTGTTGTTGTTTTTAGGTTTTTTGAGACAGGGTCTCACTTTATAGCTCAGGCTGGCCCTGAACTCAGCCTCCAACTCACATCACAGCAATCCTCCTGCCTCTGCCTCCCGAGTGCTGGGATTACAGGCGTGAGCCACCACGCCTGGCACTGTGGTATGTGGTACTGATTGCTGCTGGGCGTGAGTCTCCATGCCCAGTATCATATGTGGTTACTGAGGATCAAACCCAGGTCCTTGCACTTACAAGACAGGCACCAAAACCACTGAGCTAAATCCCCGGCCCTGTGATTTTTTATATATACTGTTAGATTCAGTTTTTGAATATATTACTGATAATTTTAAATTTATGTTCATGAGAGATTGCACTATAGTTTACTTTCTTGTGTTTTTATCTGGTTTTGGTATTAGAGTAAATCTACAGTGTCTGACATATGAAGTCTTCTATCTGCTTCAAATTTTGAAGATATTATGCAGAATCGGTATAACTTTTTCTATAGGTGCCTTATAAAACCACCTGAGACTGATGATATCTTTTTAGATTACTGATTATTGACTTTTTGTATTTAGTAGATATAGAATTATTAGAATTATGTATTTCTCTTAGTATGGGTTTTCATTGTTCTTCAGTGTCAAGGTGTATTTAATTTCATCTATAATGTCTAATTTGTGAGAATAAAGTTATTCATATTATTCATTTTTTAGCTTCTTGTATTGTTTGGGGGATCAGTAATGATGATACTCATTTTATTCCTGGTACTATTAATTTATGTTTCCTCCTCTTGGTTGTTTAACCTATCAAAATTCTTTCAATTTTATTGATTTTTTTTTTAAAGAGCCAACATTTGACTTACTAATTTTTTCCATTTGTTTTTCTGTTGTTGGTTCCATTGATTCCTCCTCTGATTTTTGTTTAATTTTTACTGCTTGATTTATGTTTGAATTGCTTTTATTCTTACAGAGTCCTACAGTAGAGCTGTCTTTTCACTAATTCTAGTGGGCACGTCTTTCCCTGCGTGCATTACTTTTGCTGCACATCAGAAACATTATTGTTATGCTTCTATTTTCAGTCAATTAACTTCTTAAGCAATTGATATGCTAAGAAATTGAAATTATTTTTAAGTACCATACCGAAGTGTTTCACTAAACTTTGAAACATTTTGAAGGCCAGGAGTCACTGTTTGATTCCCATGGTATGGAGCAATGGATAGAAACATCTCCTTTTCCTGTGTCTGTTGGTACAGGATACCCTGGTGTCACCCTGGGACTGCAAGGGCACCACGTGCACCAGCAAAAGCACCACAAATTCTAAACAAAACTCGCTTGTGTGTTCCTGAAGCTTCAGCTCATGGTGGGGGATAGTTGTGTAGCTTCAGTCTGAATCTCCTCTCCCATGACACTTCCTCAGTGGGTCTGAGTTTGGCACTAAAAATTTGTGAAAGGTCTTGCTGATTTTTAATTGATTTTGATACATTTATACATGCATTATGATCATACTTAACATTGAAAGTTTGTACTAGTACACAATACATCTTGATTCTCATTTTTTCCCATTGCCTTGCCCTCCTTACAACCCCTGACCCCTACATACACAAGATTTGTGCTTCATTTTTTTAATCATCAATTTTCTTTTTCTGCCTATTCAATTTAGATTCTGGGCAGGGCAGGCCAGACACACTGCCTTGGAATTTGTTAGAAATGCAGTCTATGAATCTCCCCACATTTCCTGAATCAAGTCACATTGTAACATGATCTCTAGGAAACTCATATGCATGTAAAAGTATGCAGAACCCTGTCCTGAAGGCAAAACTGTGCCCGGAGTAAGATGCCTGGGACAGGATGAATGGAACTTCTGATAAGCTGATCGATGAAAATCTCTTAGGGAGATCAACCTGGAGTGCAAATGAAAAGCACAAACATATCCAAAGTCTCCGCTCCATTCTCCCAGCCCTAACCCCCAAATCTGGCCTGAGAAGTATGTGTATCACCATAACCAGTAACCAAGCACTGGGGGAGGGAAGCAGTCTTCAACTGAAGTACTCCTGGCTAGGAAAGAGGAAGTGAAATATTAGTGCAGCTTTTCAAAAAGTTCTGACTTTTTTGTCTTTTCCAAGATTATTTATTATTGTTCAGAAAATAAATTGTTACTAGGAAATACTATTAGCTTTTATAAGTGTAGATACAGAAAAATGATCAGATGGTTTTAAATTTAAAAACTGCTAGGTAAGCATTCTTTCTTGTTGCCTTATAATAGGCTCTAAACTTTAATGGTGTGAGTTTCTCTCTTGTCTTTCATTTGATCAATGTAATTGAGAATTTTTCCATTTATTGCAGCTGTCATTTTGTGGTCATATAATTATGCTAGAGGTATTAAATATGTTTTTGACACAAAATTGTACATACAGGGGAACTGTGAACTTATTTCCATATCATTAAACCACATTTTACCCATGAGTAAAGTATATTTTTCATAACTTGCAAGAAATATCTTGCCTTGTACACATATTTAAATTCTTTTAAAAGCCACTCAATTTGACATTAGGATTTGGATTGTTTTACTATCAAGGAATAAGGGGACCAGAGAGTTGCAAGTACATATACATAGCCAGTTCACAAGATTTAAATCCTGCTCTAAGTAGCTAGTCCACATTTTTTTTCATGACAAAGTTTATCATTTTGGAAAAACTAATTCAAAATATTGCCTCATGGATATTGCTTAAGAAAAGAATGAAAAAATAAAAGTTCATGTCCAAAAGCAAATTTTAGCAGAACAGAAGTTCCTATCAGTTACTTTGCTGCAAATAAAATGTAATAAAAAATAATGCTGTTATTTTCATTTTTATTTTTAATCAATTTTATTAGTACATTTTGTATGAACATTATGATCACATTCAACATTGAGAATTTGTAGCTCTACCTGACATACTTGATCCTCATTTTTTCCCATTCCACTGCCCTCCCTTCCACCCGCTCATCCCTTATATTCATAAGCTCTGTTTCCTTTGTTTTTTTAATCTCGTAGCATTAGAATGTTTGAGGTTTATCAGTACAGCAATTATGCAAACCTTAAAATAATTGTCACTGTCCCCCCGTTGAACTTTGCAGCTCACCTGATGTTTACTGATCATTTCTCAACCACATCTCCTCAATGGACCATCTCTGTGACCAAAGGCAGGGACATTCTTTACAGTACAGCATGTTATTGTTAAAGTAGTTCTGTTAGAACAGTATGGAAATTGATCTCAAAGAAGTATGAAGCTTTATCTAAGGGGACAGACAGCAAATCATTTTTGTTGTTAGAAAAAAGATAATAAAATATTGAAGTACTATTGCTTCTAATTTTTCTTAACATACTCCAGGTAAATTAAAATATCTACTAAAAAATCCAACCAAATAAACTTTTCACATAGTTTAAATATCCATATATTTCTTTTCTTTTCTTGACTGATGGCATTTTTCAAACCAGAAATATATTGAATAAGGATATGTTCCACAGATCATCATACATATTAACTCTTGTCTGTTCCACATTCCACAGCCACAAAACTACAACATGATGATTGAGAAAAAGTATACCCTTGAAACTGTTCCACATACAGGAAAAACAATTCATATATAACTTCATTTATATTTAGATGTGTACTATGACAGAAAAGCAGGCAGAAGCATTCTAGAAAAGTCAGAAAAAAGAATTAAAATTTAAAAAAACCCTAGGATACCAAATGCAATAAAAATTAAGTTAAGAAAGACATCTTTACTGAACCCATGGTGTCCAGATTATTAGCGTGAATATTCAAGAGTCAAGTGTAGCTTAAATTTTTATTCTGAGAGAGATAGCTTCCCTTTCAGGAGGCCACGTTCAAAGGTCACTCTCCTCGTATTTGTCCCCTTCCTGTGGTCAGACACTTTTTCGGTCATTTTAAAAGCTTACAGAAATGGCTCCTGCAGGTGCTGTGTCTAAAGTCAGCAGCTCCCCAGGGTCACTTCTGCCACTCTCCTCAGGGAGCCCAGAGGGACGGGTGACACCTAATGATAGAATCTAAAGAACTGTCCACCTAAAATTGAAAGTGACAAATAGAGAAAAGTTTCTGTTTTAACAGCGCCTGATACTGGCTCTCATAACCATGTGGACCATCTATTCAGTCTTTCACTGTAAGAGAAAGAAAACAGTGTTGTAAGCAAATCATATCCACATAATGCTTATCTGCATGATGAATATTTTTAACTCGTTTCCTTTCCCAAAAGGACAAAACATCTCAGAGTCCACACATTTTCACACAATAAATCCACAAACCAAATGTGAACCCACAGTAAGATCTGGGTGCTCTACTCTCACGAGGTGTCTTGCTTGCTTTCATTCCTTGGTATTATATTACTCTCCAGCAAGGGACCATCATGGACTGAAAATGGGTCCCCTCAAAAGGAAGGTTTTGATCAAAATGTATGAGAGACAATCAGTCTCTGAAAGCTTAATTCCTAGAACCAAATTTTTTTGCTAGTGAAATAATGCTATAAAGATCCAGTTAAACATGATGACTCCTGCTATGGCTCTAAATGTTTTTAAGACCCAGAGAAAAGTCACATGATTTTTGAAATATTAGATCCATATGTACGAACTGGTCAGATGGTCCTTCTGCTAAGACGGCGTTAGATATTAATGTATTTTTTTAAATTTCTTAGCTTCTTTTGTTAGACCAATTTTTGAATGTAGTATTAAAATTACAAATGAAGATCCACTTAAAAGATACAATAATTGATGATCAAACTGCTAATTATCAGAAATCACACTGTCAAACTGCTCTTGCACACATTTTTTTAAAAATATGATTTGATTATATATTGAATTTTTAAGGTTTAAAGTCAAATTTTACTTGAAAGTCATTCTTGACTGTTTTCCTTTTAGATAAAGAGCTCTGTGCTGTTTTATTTTTGTTCCATTTTATTTCACCTTATCTTAGATAAATTATTACTTTTATGAAGCTATCACAGTAAGGTACCGACTGACCAGCAACCAGAGTGTGCCTTGTGTCTCAGAGAACACAACGATTCTGTTCATTCTCATTCTTCATGTGTCTTTCTATTTTAAAGTACATTCTTAGGGCCCAGGATATAGCTCAGTGGTTCTGGCACCTGTCTTGCAAGCGCAAGGATGTGGGTTCGATCCCTGGTAATCACATAACAATACTGGGCATGGAGACTCACGCCCAGCAGCAATCAGTACCACATACCACAGTGCCAGGCGTGGTGGCTCACGCCTGTAATCCCAGCACTCGGGAGGCAGAGGCAGGGGGATTGCTGTGATGTGAGTTGGAGGCTGAGCTCAGGGCCAGCCTGAACCACAAAGTGAGACCCTGTCTCAAAAAAAAAAAAAAACCTTAAAATAGATTCTTAATTTCAAGTGATATGCAGCATTTTCTATAGATTTATAGTGACACTAATTTGGTCACTTCCACACCTGATGATGTGTAATGTTATGTTTGTCTTCCACACAAGAGCCGTCTTATCTGTCTTTATTTCCCTTAAAGACTCTCGAAGTTCTGGGCACATAGTAAGTGTTCAGAAATACAGTATTTAACTTAAATTTCCTATCCAAGAAGTCCTACCCAATGTGTGAAATTCAGTCCTTGTAGGTTCTAACTTTATGTTCACCACAAGCCCTTGCACCATATTTTATTAAAAAGAACATATGAATAACACAGGACCATATGCCAAGTTGACAGTATAGGTGTCTTGGTTTTGATACAGGCTTTGAGGTCCTGTCTCCTGTTTCAAATCCTGGCTGATTCCATTCCTGCTCTGAGCTTTTGGTCCCACATGAGAAAGGTGACGTCCACAGTCAGGACTATCTCCACCTGCTTGGTGTAGGGCAGTGCGGCAGTGCTGGTAAGCCTGGGAGCACGCTGACTGATACACAAAGTGGGGTCAGTAAGCATCAGGCATTATCGCTAAAAACTTAAAACTGTGAGACAACCAACAGCTGGGAATGAGTAGCTGAGGAGATGGATCTGTGGACAGTAACCTTCTTGCTGTGTACACTGCAGTTTAAATCGGCTGTGTTAAGTGTAGTTTGCTGGAGAAACAGGTGATAAATGTGACAGACGTATTTGTTAGTTTTAAAAGTGATACCAAATTTATTTTATTCTACCTGCCCATAAAGTTAGTATCATACAGGATTATGATTTTTAACACTTGAGACCATAACTATCTGATTGCTGTGTAGATTTTGTAGGTCTTACACTTACAAATGATGGATAACTTAATTTTTAACATCAATGTCTTAAAATTAGCTACTATGAAAGCCTAATTATTGGTTGAGAATATCGATGTTGCTGGACAGAGAAAGCTCCCCACCCAAAATATTGAAGATATTTGTCCAAATTAAAATTAGAGCATGTAGTTCATACATTCTAAATGAACATATGTGTCTCTCTAATAATAATTTTATTATCACTAACTTACAGGATAGAGTTTTAATTATGACCTTTGTATCAGTAGAAGCCGTGTATTTGGGATTAAAACCTGCTGCTTTAACTGGTCTTGTTAAAGACTGTGGCTTGATACATTCTAGGCTCCAACTTTTATAAAAACCAGAGAACACTTCTAATAACACTTTTCTCATTTCATGGTTCAGTGCACAGTCAGTAAAGATTTAAATAATTCAGAAAGAAAGCCTATTCTCTTTTCTTTATTAGAAGTTTAAGTCGGGCAAATTCTTTGACATTTAATAGGTTTTTAACCCTTTTAATAACTTTTTATAATGAAATTTATTGGCAGTTGTTTTAAAGAAAGAGTTATTATATTAGCATGAATAGCAGTCAGTAGTTTCTATGATTAGTTTTGAGACCTTGACCTTATATGACTCAAAATATATAAAAGCATAAATGAGTAAGGAATGTTAATATTAACTAAATAAGGTACACCCAGAAACATACAGACTATACATAACTGTGTTCACCCTATTATCTATTAGGCTATAAAATTTTGGCAGACAAATATTTGAATCTTTTAATTGTTTTAAAGAAGCTTAAGGTCACTTACAGAATCAGACACTTTAAAGGAACTGAAAGACATTGTAATTTTCCCAGATTGATTTTTCTAAATTATTAATACCATGCTCAATAAGACACAATTTCTAGCCTTTTCCTATCTTAGTTTCATGCTATTTTAATGTTTTATAATACATAATTAAGAGGATTATTGGATGATTTCCATAATAAAATATTTAAATTGTGCTTTTCTTCAAGTCCCCAATAAGTTGGGGGCACACATGTAATCTGTGTGAAGAAACCGTGTGGTGCAAGCTGAATATAAGACTTTAATTTTGCTTCTCGACATGTGCTTTCAAGCTAAATGTCATGTGTATCTAATGACTGAAGAGTCTCAGATGAACTTGACTATCACTGTTCTGAACTGGTGCAAAGGAGTCAATGTTCCATTTGACATCTCCATTTTTACTCGTGTCCCATTGACATTCCAGTGGAAAGAATAAGGAAGCAAGTACAATGCTGAGGTCCAGATATAGCATGAAGAGCCATGTTGGCTAACGCATGCCACTGTGAGCACACAGTCAGTTCTGATCTGTAAACCACAACTCCCAGAGGCCATGTGTCAGAGCACTTCCCAACTTTTCTTATCACCTGTCCTTTCAATCTGTCTTTCTACTTCAGTGCATATAGTCTTTTGAATATATTCTGAGAGGAAGGCACATTTAGGTCCTCCTCTGAGCACATCAATAGGAAGCAAATGGAAATAAACATTAACAAGTTTAGATATGATTAGTGGGAGATGATTTTCGGTATGAGCAAAACATAGCCCAGGCTTTGCAGTACAAGTACAGAAACACTCATGGGTTTCAGTGCTTCCAGTTGTAGAAAAATCCAAGCAGATTCATAGATTTCTATCCCTGTGGATGTAAAATTTTGCAAGAACTGCTAACTCAGAGGTTTTGAAGATAAGAGCATGAGCCACATTGTCCCCCAAACTCTTAGACAAGACAGAGATTTTAGTCTATGAATTCTTCCATTTCTGCCATTAACTGGAGGTAGGAGAGATCTTTTTTGTCAGTTAAAACTGAACTTTGCCCATTGTTCATTTATACATTTCCCCTGTGTATGCTGGGTGGAGGCTTTTGAAGGCACAGTGTGTCAGGTGTGGTGATATTGACACTGAAGCTTACAGATTATGGCAGGAGACAGAAGAGTACTGGCACGATGTAATCAGAAACAAGACAGCTCCCCTTGTCAAAGGCATCTTCACAACTGTGCAGTTCAAAGGCTTTGCCATAGCACGTAACCTCCTGGCCACAGTAATAACCCAAAGTAGAATTATACGTGCAGGATTGATGAAAAAGTTCTGTACTATGAACTAGAAGATCTTTTATGTAATAAAAATAATGTTTGAACCTTGCATCTTCCAGTTAGCCTATTAGCCTGATCAGGAAGCCATTAAAATCCAGGTTACAAGGTTAGATTTTTATCAAGTACATTCACTGTCTCCGAGTGAAACCCTGTACTTTGTAACCATAAACTGCCTCCTCATCTCAGGGAAAATCCCCACAGATGCAAGATTTGGGTTGAAAGACTGCTTGGTCACAATGTGTCAGTGGCTTCCATAAATCAGAGCTCAGGAGAGGAAGTCAAGGAGTACCACAAAGCTAAGTTTGCTTGTTTTGTACCAAGAGTGTTCTGAGCTACACACCTAGTGCTTTTAAATTTTTATTTTGAGACAGTGTCTTTGTAAGTTTCCTAGGTTGCCCTTCAACTAGTGATCTTCCTGTATCAGCCCCCCTCAAGTACCTGTGCTTACCGGCATGCAATACTGCACCTGACTAAATATATTTTTGAGAAAACTCCTTCAGACTGTTTATTTTTGTTAATCCTAGCAATATTCTTTTAAAGTCAGTATACTTTTCCCTGTTTGTCTTTTTGAAGTCTATCACTACCAAGGAAATAACCTAGGGTGATTATTTATTGTCTGGGCAGTTTCCCCCATCAGAACTTGTGCAGCATAAAGGGAGAGACATCTGGCCTTCTTGGCTTCTGCTGTTTATCCTGTAGCTAGAATAATGCCTGACACATAATGGACACTTACTAAATACTTATTATTAAATGATTAAACCATCTTTGAAAAGAGAAAAATGAGATTTAAGAACAACTAAACTAAAATAATGTATGGGAAACAGGAACAATTTGGTGTCTTGAGTCGGGGTCCTTCCACAAATCACACCACCTCCCAGCCAAAGAGGAAGAAAGGAAACGGTGTAGTAGGGAGGAAGGCTGCTTCCAAAGTTGTTTATAAACATGGCTGCGAACATACACATTAGAGCAACTGAGACCTGCTTCCTGGGATGGCCGGATGTGACAGAAAGAGAAGTTGAGCTTTAGAGAGGATCTCTGGTCCAGGCAACGACACTGAAGAGGGTGCTGAGGGTCCTCCTACCCGCTGGTGTTTCCTGCTCTTCAGTGTCTGATATTTAGCTCATTTCTGGAGAAGGCTGAAAAAACACTGGTGAAACAGTCCTTAGCTCTTAAGATTTCTACACCTCTTCAGTGATATTTGTCTGTTGGTCAAATCCTCTGAATAATCACAGGAGGGGAGGGACCATGGTCTAACAGAGGTTGCTGGTTAGGTATCACTGAGAATGCTGTGGTCAGTGGGTTTTGTTTCTTGAGGTGCTTTTAATTGTCCCCAAATATATTGGTTCTAAAGAGAGCTGTTTGTCCCTGTGACAAATATCTAATGAATTGTGCTCCACAATTACTAGTTTCTTACGATCGTTTACTAACAACTGCTTGCCCACCCAAACTACAAACACTTCATGTTAGCATACTGTAAATAAATCCATTACTTAATGATTCTTGTTGTCTTTTGGAAAAAAGTAAAAATTCAGAATATTAAATTCAAAAGCAATTCTGTTTACAGAAATTTAGAGTAGAAATTAACTTGTTCTGCCTTTAAATCTTGAAGGTAAAAATATATATTCTTAGATATAGAAGATTTTCTTTTGAGCCATATTTTTCTCAGTCTTTAAAACTATGACCTAGGCTATGCATAGGTATTTTTTCATATTTTTGTCTCTTTTGACATTAATTTTCCATATTCGATGTCAAAGCATAATAGCAAAGATGTTAAATTTACTTAAAAGTACACATTTCTAAGTAATAAATAGATCATGGGAGGAAATCACACAAAGACTATTTAATTTGTTTGAACAACAAGTAATTACACATTCTCTTGGAAATGCATTTAGGAAAATAATAAATAAAGTTTGATTATTAAATTTACCCACACATTTGTTCTAGTGTATACATTTACATATTAATTGAATCCTAGGCAAAAACACATAATCAAATTGAGGGCTTAAATAATATCAACATTTACATTCTTCTCATAGACACTTAGAGTGCATGATTCCCAAGGAAAAAAATGAAATTGCCTCACCTTCCTGCTTTAATTAACCATGCAAGGCAGTGTGGACAACCTGGAGCAAGACTCAGAAGTTTTTCTTTATGTGAAGAAGTCATGTGTGTGTATGAAAAGGTGATGGAAAATGAAGCCTTGTCATGGCTGCCACAGCCACAAGGTCTGCTCCACCCTGGAGGGCGCTCCTCGGTGGTGGGTGTCAGATGCTGACAGACAGGGCAAGCAAGGATAAGGAGAGTCTCCTCCTTCTCTTGCTCCTGCTGCATCTGGCCAACTTCCAGGCTGTGCCTGCACAGGCCACAGAAGGCAGCAGCTGGTGAGCCCCATTAGCAAATAAGGCCCCGGGCTACCCCTGTTCCAGGGCTCTGTTCACCAACTGCTGTTCACTCCAACAGCTGGATCAGAGCGAGCAAGCCAAGGCATCGTTAGGGTTTTATGTGTACAACGGTTTTGATAGAGATTGTCTGCTAGAGGCGGAGATAGTGATAGCTTTCATGGCTCGCTTGCTGGCCTGGGAAGAATGCTGATAGTAAAAAGCACTGCAGAGAGGAGAGGACTGTGGAACACACTCAGCTTTAAACACCAACGGGCAGGCCTTCCGTTGTTCTGTGCCGTTCAAGCTTGCATGTCTAACACCCTGAGTCACTAACTGATACAGCGAATGGTATTTCAAGGGTATTTTTGAGGTGGAGAGGAACATTCCCATTGCACCAGCATGGTACTGATTTTTTAATATGATAAACTGAGTTGAGCAGCATGAGCATTTTTTCTTTTCCATGTCAAGGAAAATACAGCAAAGACACATGCTCACAGATAGACCAAATACAGAGCCTGAGGTTTCCCTCTGGAGCTTCAATATGGCATTCAAAAGGCAGAGACAATGGGTGAAGGAAAGAAGGGATGTGCCTCGAGCACTGCACTCAGGCTTCCCAGGTGGCCGAGGAAGGAATAAATACGATATCTGTTTGTTTTCTTCATTGATTTTAATGGAACTTTTATTTTCCGATAATTAGAAAAAGTTTTTGAAAGATCTCACTTGAAATCTGCCCCCACTTCATCAATATAATCCCCCACCACTATTTTTTTGTTTTGCTTTAAGACATGGTCTCACTTTGGTAGTTCAGGCTGGCCCTGAGCTCAGCCTTGAACTCATAGCAATCCTCCTGCCTCTGCTTCTCAAGTGCTGGGATTACAGGCGTGAGCTACCACGCCCGGCATTGTGGAATGTGGTTCTGGTTGCTGGTGGGCGTGAGTCTCTATGGCCAGCATTGTTGTATATGGCTATCAGGGATCAATCCTAGGCCCTTCCACTTGCAAAGCAGGCACTGGAACTATTGAGCTAAATCCTCAGCCTACTTTTTCTTTCTTTTTTTTTTTTTTTTTTTTTTTTTTTGAGACAAGGTCTTACTTTGTAGTTCAGGCTGGCAGCAATCCTCCTGCTTCTGCCTCCAAGTGCTGGGGTTACAGGCATGAACCACCATCACATCTGGCCACTACCATTATTTTAGCTGCCATCTTTAACAGCTTTGAGTATAAAAAAATTTAGTTCTCAATAGCAATCTGGAAAAATTGAGGAAACAGATCTGGTTTTCAGCAAAGTGAAATCTAGCCCCAATTTTCAAATGTACTGAATTTCCCAAATGGAGATATAAATATTATGAGTACTTAAAACTAAAATACTAATGAGATGTGGGACATTTAGCCACTCCAAAATGAAATTTGCTTGGCTTGTAAATAAATAAAATAAGAAATATAAACATTAAAATTAGTTGAAGACATTTGGGCCTACCATTTAACAAAAAGATCTCAAAGGTTAAGGTCTAACACTACTACCTATTTTTTAACTGACATTATTGTATATTTTATGTATACATTCAGTATGATCACATTTAACATTGGGAACTTGTACCTGTACATGACACATCTTGTTTCTCATTTTTCCCCTTTCCTCTGCCCTCCCTACAACCCCTATCCCCTATATACATAAAGCTATGTTTCCTTTACTTTTAACTATCAAGTTTTTCTTTCCCTTATTTACTTACCCCTACCTACACTTTCCTTTTAAACATTTTCTCCCTATTTTATAATACCTATCATGCATTTTGGAACTCATTTACACCTTCAGTTTCTCATAACAGAAAAAATGGTATTTACACATCTGTATCCTATTTATTTCACTTATACATGGGTCCTCAAGGTACATCCACTTGAGTATAAATGATTCCAATTTATCATTCTTGATGGCAGAGTAATATTCCATTTTATAGAAAAACACATCTTTATCCAGTCTCCCATTGATAGGCATTTGGGCTGTTTCCAAGATTTAGAAAAGTGGGCAAGATTAAAAACTGAGCTACTATAAACATGGGTGTATATATGTCACTATGATATGAATCTTTTATTTCTTTCATATGTATACCCAGTAGAGGAATAGCAGGGCCAAATGGGACTGCAGTCCTAGTTTTTTAAGGAATCTCCACTCTGATCTCCATAGCGGTCGTCCAGTCTACATTTCCACCAACAGTGGAGGAGGATTTTTCTCCTCATAGACCTGCCAGCATTTGTTGTTCAGTTTCCATGTATTTGTGATGTTCTTGGAATTTCTTTTGCTATTTAGCTCCAATTTCAAGGCACTGCGATCCGACAGTATAGAGAGGATAACTTTAATTCCTTTGCATTTATTTAAACATGCTCTATGAACTAGTATGTGGTCTATTTTGGAGAATGACCCATATGCAGCAGAGAAGACTGTATATTCCAGTATTGTGGAGTGGAATGTACTGTAGACATCTGTTAAATCCATTTGTTCAAAAGTTTGGTTCAGTTCACATATTTCATTATTGATATTTTTGTCCACATGATCTGTCTATTTGTGACAGTGGGGTATCCAAGTCCTCCGCTATTGTTATATAAGTGCTTATCTGGTTTTCCATGTCCGTTAATATTTGCTTTATATAGTTGCGTGCACTAGAATTTGGTGTATACATATTTATGACTATCATCTCTTGCTCTTTGATTATTCTCTGTATGAGGATGTAGTGTCCTCCCTTGTCTCTTTTAATTAGTTTTTGTTTGAAATCTATTTTATTTGCATAAGAGCCACTGCTGCTTTTGTGCAGTTTCCTGTCACATGAGAACATTTTCCATCCTTTTACTTTCAGTTTATGGCTTTATTTTTGAATTAGGTGTGTTTCTTGTAAGCAGCATATTGTAGGGTTTTGCTTCTTAACCCATGCTGCCTGTCTGTAACACCACTATTTCTATGAAATTAGCATCATTAATCCTGATTGTTCAAAGCCATAGTATCTTTTCAGCGTGACTCAAAAACCATGTGTGAGTACCTTCAACATGCCAAGATAAGTGCTATAAAAATCTAGAGCTGGAATAGTGAAGAAAATAGATTTTATCCTTGCTTTTTTTTTTTTCATTTTATAGTCTATTACAGTACATTGTTTATAATTATATTTGGTTATATATAATAAAACCCCAAATGATAATGAGCCCACAAAGAAGGTCTCATTAAAGACTCCCATAGGAAGTAGACTGACCAGGCTTCATGATAATCAGATCTTCAGTTCCTTTTTTCCTGGGATTTTTTTTGTTTCGTTTTGTTTCGTTTTCCCCTGTTTTTTCAACATTCTTTGAGTGCTGCCTCTTGGTCAAAGACATTTTCCCGAGCTCTAATCATTGACCCACGTTTTTTTGCCAGAAAGAATGAGCAAAGAAAGGACAATGAACACTCCCCCTTAGGGAGACTTCTTTGACATACTGTGAAATGCCTCGATTTGCATTTCAGGGTGGCATCGCCACACAGAGGCAAGGGAGGTTACCCAGGGCACCCTCTGGCAGCTGCTCGAGTTGGCAAGTAAATTTTGGACTCATTCCTCAGGTAAAAGGCCAATGGGTGTCCGAGAACACAGCTGAAAGTTCCTGTCACAAATGGAAACAGACAATCAAATGTTTTTGACTTACAGTTAATACTAGAGGAAAGTCATAGGAGAAAGTTCATTAAACTTTTTAAGTCTGTTTATCCTGATAGCATTCATTCTTTCAGTTATACCCTGACATAGCAAATATCTTTTGAGTACTCAGAATGCCATTGAACTAAGAAGTAATTGAAAAATGCCTTCATTGTGGCCTGATCTTGGAAATAACAATCAAAGCTATGCATGGGCATTAGACAAATTTAAAAGCAAAATCTCGTAAAGAAAATACTTCAGCATTTTCAGTTCAGAGAAAGCAGGCTCTTGGAGTTGTGCAGAGGAGCTGACTTTTTAACTTGACCTAAAGTACACACAGACTATTTGCATATGCCGAGATAGTGATGGCATCATGAAATGGTGACACAGAAAAACCATATGTTTATAAAATAAGCATGTTTCACTTCTATTTCAATATCTATCATTGCGGACATTAGGGAGCATTTAACCTTCCCTCTTCTTGTAGTCTTGTCCAAAATAACTCTCTGTGGCCACATCACAGGAGAATTATAAGGCTCAACATGTACAATATTAATCACAAATTGCTGAAAAAAGTATGAGTTTTTCCTCTTTTAAAAATTTCAGACAGAAAATGGTCAGAAAATAGTTACTGAGTGATGAAGGACAAGCATAAGAAAAAGACAAGATCGAGGGTGAGAGACAGAGATGTGCACAAAAAGGTCAGTCAGTCAGATTTGGCTAAACAAGCGCATGCATGAGCGAGTTATAAACTCTGCCATAAAAATGATAAGTTTGAATCATTTCTACTTAAATGGACATACCTTGAGGATATCCTCGTAAGTGAAGTAAATAGGGTACAGATAGGTACATATCGCATCTTTTCTCGGTATGAGAAAATAAAGATGGAAATTAGTCCTAGCATTGTATGTTATATATTGTGAAATAGAAAATGCTCAATGTAAAATAGGGTGAAGGGGGAAAATGTTGAGATTGTAACAAAAAAGTAAGGAAACAAATTTTATGTATATGGGGGGGCAGTAGGGTGGGTAGGACTATGGGAAAAAATGAGAATTAAGTTGTGTCGTATACTGGTACAAATCCCCATTATGGAGTGCAATCATGATGTGTATATTTAATATACCAATAAAGATTTAAAAAAAGGTTTGTCTGAAAACTTTAATATCGTGCTGAAAAGTTAGATTTCATTTGGTAGGCAGATATCATTGGGAAAGTTTTGACCCAATGGTTAATAAAGATGAATCTTGTGATAGTCTTCAGGGCAGATGTGTAAAGGTTGCTTTAGCTAAGCAGCTCTTGGAAGGAAAGAGATCATGAAGGCCTGAAAGAAGAGCAGCAGGTGGAAGAAGTGATACTGTAGAATGGACTTGACAGAACCTAGGAGAGCTGGGTAGCAAAGCCAAGAACCAAAAATGGATGGAGCATTTTGAGAAGAGGTGACTAGGAAACTAGAGGTGTCATCAACACAAATGGGTCATCTAAAAAGAAATGGTTTGAAAATGCAAACTTGTTTTACATTTCTAAGAGCAATAAGGTTCAAGTAGTAATGTCTAAGAAGCTGTTGAAGAATTAAGCTTGAGTCTGAACCAGAACTGTATGTTTTCTTTTAGCACATTCCCCATTAATAAGTCCACAGTAATTCTTGGGTGGATGGAAGAAAGGTAACTGAGAACAAATGTTAGGGATCCTTCAGTGAGGGAAGATGGAGAAAGAAATACTCAGAACTGTTGGCATGAAGTATAACTTAAGTGAATTATTAACACTTAAAATATTGGGAATAATAGGAAATAATATCTTGCACATTTAAATTTTGTTTGACATTGGGGAGCTGTAGTCAGTCAGTACTTTTCTGGAAGGAAACTACTAATTGTAACACTGGCCTACCTCCATGACTAATTATTCTTAGTTCCAGTTACCAGACTCCATTTCCTTGAGGCATCTGTGTAGAAAAAGGTCAGATGAAAATACTTCAGTGTCAGGAATGTCACCAGGGGTGTGAAGATCCCACTTTGCAAAGCCCCTGAGGGCTGACAAGTAGAGGTGCTCTCTACCTTTGGCAAGTATCCTTTGTGCTCGCCTGACTTCCTAGGAAAACTGTCCTGTGGTGTGCTGGTACCATCTGCCTGGCCTAGTACTAGAGGTGATATAATATTCTGAGTTAGTGATGAATCTGTGGAAAGCAGTTTCAGTCCTGAATACATCGGCATCCTTCACTATATTGATTCTTTGCTCCTCTATAGCCACACCTGTCTCCTCCTTTGCAGTGTAAGGGTGAGAGGGCAGGTGTTAATCTTTAGAGATCTACCACAGCACAAGTTAACAAGAGGAAGCTACTTAAAAGATTGTACAATACTGGAAGGAACAGGTGCTATAAAATGAGATTGCTTTAAGCCTTTGGAAGGAACACTCAGTTGTCCTCAATCTGGAAGCCCTATATGAAAATTTATTTGAAAATCAAATGACTGGAGAGAATTTGCAGAGAATCATTTTATTATCATATGGAAAAAAATTCTACGACTAGGTTATTTAACCTTCACACTATTTCCATGTTGCAATTACATTTGCCGACAGGTAATTACTAAGCGTCTCACACTATATGGGATTTTTTTTAATGAAACAGCAAGGTGACATTATTAACTTGATCTTTCAGTTCCTGCATGTAATTTCTAATATTTTTCTTTGTTGTTCGTTTCTTTTACCAGTTTCCTTCTCTCCTCTCTCTTCTCTCCTCTCTCTTCTCTCTCTCTTTCTCTCCTTTTTCTTTTTTCTCTCTCTCATCTTATTCATTCTCTAACTACTTGAATTCCCCAAGTCCCCTAAGTGTGAAAAAACCGGGCTGCGTCTGTGAGCACTATGAAGTGTTCTCTAGTATTTTAAGTTTGAAAATACCAGATAAATGTTAAGTGAAATCCACTATACTCCTCTTACACAGGCATTTGACCTCTAGATAACGCTAAGCACTTCATCCTCCAGTGCTTTTAATTCTAATCCTTGCTGAGACAAAAATTCATTGCTTGAATTACAAGAGTGAGTCTCATTAAGGCTAAAAAGCAGTGACCCAGATAGCATAATGGATTAATACCATGACCTTGCAGTTTTAGAGCTGTACTTTCAAATCTGACCACCCAGTCCAAACCATTTCAATAATCAATTAATCAATGAGTAAATACCAGTCTAAATATTCTGAGTCCAGTAGTTTGGACACCGTTTTGGTCAGTACTGTCCTGTGGAGAATTAGATTTAAAAAGAGTAGTACACTTATTAACTTTCCAAACCTTTATTAAATGATCAGAATAAAAATAGGATTTAGTGAGTGATTGTAATCACTAATAATTGTATAATTTAGCCAGGCTAACAATCACTAATATTTTGAAACTGAAATCATGTAGAAATACTATTATATGATAAATATATATAAGATATATGTTTTATGTCACTTACTAGTACAGAAATGTTGTGAATATAATGAATAAGTATTAAGCAGTATGATATTTACTAGGGCCTTATGCATGCCAGAAAAACACCCCATCATGAAACTACATTGGTTCCCATCTTCTATTGTTCTTTAAAGTAATACATGTTGGGATGATTATTATAACCTGGGAAAAATTAACATGTATACAGCTCATTAAGACATGCTAGAGTCTACAGAGTATTTTGCCAGAAATACATTTCCAAAAATGCATTTGTTTCTGCTTTCGCTTATTGCAGATGCAAGATATACGGAGCCCAGAAGGAACTCAGTATGGCTCCCACCCTCCGATGGCAGCACTGAGACCCCGGGGCCAGCCTGCGGACATCAGGCAGCAGGCCGGGATGATGCAGCACGGCCAATTGACCACCATCAACCAGTCCCAGCTGAGCGCCCAGCTAGGCCTGAATATGGGAGGAAGCAGCATGCCCCACAACTCCCCCTCACCGCCTGGGAGCAAGTCCGCAACCCCTTCACCCTCCAGTTCAGTGCATGAAGATGAAGGTGATGATACCTCGAAGGTATGTCTAGGTTATTTTCTGAACCCATGTTTAGCACTTTGACCTAGGGGGAAGGAGGACGAGTTTGTCCTCCAAGTGGGAAACACTGGTGAAGGACATATACTTGGCTCGTGAAGGTTCCAAACTGAATAGATGGTTACCAACTGAATGGATGGCCAGTTACACTTTAAGTTCCAATAGGTCCTTGCATTACAGTTGTACGAAGTATAAAAGTCATTTGCTTTCACAAAATACATGTTTTACATAGAGTAAGGAAGAATAAATCCTGTAGGACCCAACTTCCAAAGTCAAGCCTACTTTACACTCATTCAAAAATGTCTATAGGCGGTAGCCCATTAGGGTACTGTAAAAACGTGTGTGTGTCTGTGTGTGTGTGTGTGTGTGTGTGTGTGTGTGTGTGTGTGTGTGTGTGTGGTGTAGTATAATACTACGGTTAGGGGAAACTCTTGAGAATACCCAGTGCAACTACTTCCAGATGAAAAAGAAAGGGTCAGAGATATGAGATGGTACACCCCATGTCACTGTGGTTAACTTTCTGCCTGTCCGAGTGAGCAGTAGCATTCATTTTAAGTTATCTGCCTGAGAATATGGGTCTTAAATGCCTTTAGATTGGAAAATTAGCTGTAAAATGTAGTTCCTTAAAGTACCAGAGCAACTTATTAATGACTGCGCAAAAAGCAAGTGCACTTTCACCTAAAAACATGAAAATCATTATTTGATTGCCTTATCTTTTGGCAAGTTTCAAATTCATCCCAGTGGAAAGGTTCTTATGCCTAGTTTCTGAGAAAAATCAGTGACTACTAAATGGTGATACGAGTTTCTCCTCTTTGCTTTTTCCTTAAAAATCTTACTCATGAATAGTCACTGTGTCAGCCATTCTTTTTCTTTTCCTCTTTATGAGAATTTTGTTTTGGGAACATGAAATTGTCAACATGTTGCCAAAGGCAATGCTGTGATTCTGATCTATATGGTTAATTTCTAGCAGCTGCATTAATTTTTAAAGAACCAGATGAATTTTAAAGGTAACTCATAGAATGATTCAACTAATGACAGATAAAATGGTAGCACTGATTTTATCTTTATTCTCCACATTCTTGCCAGCTCCTAGAGGAGGCAAACCCCCTTTTGATACATATATCAAGCAAACCAAAGCCCACACCATAGCCTTCTCCTGTGTGGAACTCTCAGTCATCAAGTCCGTACTTTTCCTGCTTCAACACCACAGAGCTAAGTATCCACTAGTAGAAACCAGTCTTCCAGCTCAGGGCCTGCAGAAACTGCTCAAACTGTCCATTCCTAATCTTACTCAGTGTTCCTGCCCATGCCTTGGGAATCCCTTCCCACAAAACTGCCCATGTATGCCCTGGTTAATGCTCTACCCTGGCCATTTCTCTGCATCCTATTGGCCAAGGTGCTTCCCAACAAGATCCCATGTGGCAGGCCATGTCTCCTCATCCTGGATAATGTGAGTTGGAGCTTCCTTCATGACTGTCATTTGTGTGTTTGCTGTCTTCCCACACCTGATCAAAACAAGCACTCAGTACAATTCCCCAAGCACTTCCCAACCAACCATGACCCACGCCCATGTCCCTACCCTCACATCATCTCCCTGGAGTCAGTGAGATAATCTCACCTGCAGTGTAAAAAGCCAGGAGGACACCAGTAGATACTAACTGATAAGTCAGGTTAATAAAGCCTAAATATTAGCTGACCACTGAGAGGGAAAAAATAATTTGCTTCAGAAAATATGGGTCATTGTAATTGCAACAAACAACCAATGAGTGCTTGGACCTAACTGTGAATACTGAAAATTCATTTGTGGCCAGGGATATAAATGTCGGATTATGCATGAGTAATTCAAGTCAATTTCCTAAACATAGAGTACTACTACACAGTAAGGCCAAAAAAGAAAAATCAATGTTCTGCTCATAGTTAAAATTAATTTGTGCATCCAGAGTGTATCTTCATTTATGACTTCTCTTTCTTACCGGAGATTGAACTCAGGACCTTGTGCTTCTGGGGGAGGCACTGGAACCACTGAGCTACATCCCCATCCCCTGTATCAGTATATTTTGCTGACATTTTAGGAAGTTAAATTCAAAATTAGTAGATCTTCTGACAGCGAATTTCTTTTTTTTTTTTTTTTTGAGACAAGGTCTCGCTTTGTGGTTCAGGCTGGCCCTGAGATCAGCCTCAAACTCACATCACAGCAATTCTCCTGCCTCTGCCTCCTGAGTGCTGGGATTACAGGTGTGAGCCACCACTCCCAGCACTGTGATATGTGGTACTGATTGCTGGTGGGCGTGAGTCTCCATGCCCAGTATTGTATGTGGTTACTGGGGAATCGAACCCGGGCCCTTGTGCTTGCAAGACAGGAGCCAGAACCACTGAGCTAACCCCCCAGCCCCTGATAGCAAATTTCATATAGGATAATTCTTAATTACAATAGCATTTTCAACATTCTCTGACTTACACGAACAGATGAATGAGTAAAAACCTGAAATTCATAGAATTTATATTTACAGATTGTGCCATTTTCTATTAACCCATTTTGTCCATACTTCATAAGTGTACTAAGGCATGAATTTTTATGTCAGAAGTTTTCAGGCCAGTGTAAAACTTTGCCAGTAGGTTTCCTATCTAAAGACTCAATGTTGCATCTCAAAATAATTTATGGTCCTTTATTAATGTTGTGGAAGCATTGTATAGTAGAACTCATATTCTACAGTGATAGGTTTTTGAATTATAGATTTGTTCCCCTTAAGGATGTAGTTCTCAAGAATGTACCAAAAGTGAAAAATGAGTTTTTTATGTATACAAATATTCACACAGTCTTGTCTAGTTGAAGCACATTTTCTTTCTCGAGTTCACACTCCCATACCATCTGCACATGGTCCTTTGCCTTTCCCTCAATTCAGAATTTTTCTACCCATTCATCCAACAATTATTTACGAAATTGCTAGGAAAATCCTCTGATGAAAATATTCAAGCATTTTTATCACAGTTAGGGATGTAACGGGAATTTTTCTGTACATATGAGCAGGGTTTATGTGGATGTGTATCGCAAACACTCCAGCTGAATGTGAAACAGCATTAAGTTGAAAAGATCATTGAAATCATGTCTTACAAGCACCTGAAAGGAACATTGAGTTCCACACTAGAAAAAGCAGCTTTTAAATTTCTCCTTAACACTTTGTACTCTCTTTAAGCAATTAGCTATTGACTCCCATTTATCTAATTGAACAATTAAATTGAATAAGTCTGTTTTGACAGAAAGACATACTGTAAATATACCAGTAGAATTAATTATCACCTTATAAACACCACCCAGGGCTTTGATTGCACTGAGGCTGCATCGACAGGTGTAAGTCATAAATGAGGCATACAGTAAAGCTCCAGACAAATAACAAATTTTGGCAGCTTGTGATTCTAAGCCTGTAATCCAGTACTTACAATGCCAGATACTTTAAGTGTCTGTTAAATTACAAGTACATTTTTGGCAGTTTTTTCCTTTAAGGAAATGATGGGCTAAGAATCACAGTATTTTTTTTTTCTTTTTAGCTTTTCTCTTGAAAGTATCCTCATGTTTCATAGCATCTGCAGAGAATGGCATAGAGTTAGAAGATCCTTTGCTTTCAAATGGGACACTTGCTGTATTCATATTTGCATAAAGGCTAACTAATCTAGGTCCATCAATCTCAATGAGATGCTTTTGCACCCCAAATGTTATGTACTTTTTTCTTTCATGTGTTCTGTCACATTGGTCTTCTTTTTCTCATTTTATTACTTCTGATTTTAAGATTAGAAACATTCCATTCCTTTTATTTTCTTATCTTCCCCTGAAACATAACCATGGAAAAGTGTAAAATTGGTCACTATCTGTACCTTGTCCTTACCATTACTTTAAACACTTTTCTTTTAATTTACATTAAGAGCTCTTACAACTATTGTTTGCTTGTTTAGTTTCTTTGTGGCTTTTTGTAAGAGGGGAAATTGTTTGGGGTTTTTTTTACAGGTTCTCACTTTGTAGTTCAGGCTGGCCCTGAACTCACTATGCAGACTGGGCTAGCCTTGAACTCACAGCAATCCTCCTGCCTCTGCCTCCCAAGTGCTGGGATCATAGGTGATCAAACTCAGGACCTTGTGCTTTCCAGGCAGATGCCAGAACCACTGATCTAGATCATGGGCCACAATTATCATTTTAATCATATATTTTTACTGCTGTGAATTTTTATTTTGAAGAGTAAGTGTCATATGCAACTTTTTTACAGGGACATTATAGATTCTGTAATGTAGTAAACTTTATAAGACACCATTTTTATTATTTTATGTAGCTTTATTTTCCTCCAGATTTATTTGAATGCGTATTTCCTTTACATGATAATTGCTTTTCCTTATAGCTTTAAAATGTTCTTTGTTAGGGTCTGCTCAGACCATGCTTACCTTAAAAAATATTTCTGCTGCTTTTAGGATCCTAGACTGACAATGACTCTTTCCAAACTTTGAAGCTGTTTTCTGACTTCATCCAGTCCTGATTTCACTGTGAAGAAGAACTCTACTGCCACCCTGTCTTTCCCTGAAGTAATCCGCCATCGTGCTCTGAGTGGCGTGAAGACCTTCTCTTGCCTTCTTTCTCACAGCTTCGCTGTGATACATGTGGGCCTCTTCACGTTTAGCCTGCATTTCATTGTACCTGTCTCATCATTTCTGGGAAATTTTAAACCATTATTTTTAGATACCTCCTCTCCCCTAGTCTTCTCCCTTATCATGCTGTTACTCGACAGAATCAGTTAAATTTTCTCATCTTATCCTCTACAACTCTTTCTTTCTTATTAGCTCCCTCCATCCCTGGACTGTATGACAGTCCAGTTGGTATATTCATGTTGATTTTCCTTGTAGTTCATCTCCAAAGAGCACTTGTGGTTCTTTCCACCAGATACCTTGGATCATTATAATTTTGAATCACAGCTGGCTTGAAGTTTTTCAGACTGGCCACATAATGCTGTAAATATTTGCAATTACTGGTTTTTGATGGTGAATTGTCACAAGAGACTTTTTTCTTATTATTAAGATTCCAGAATAATTATCCCTGCACATCCTAAAAGGACACTTAAGAAAATTTTTTTTTCACCCTACCCTTCCCCTGAGAATCTAATTTTTTAATATCATTAACATTAATAGAGCCCTTCCCTAGACATCTGCCTTCCATGAGCCACAGGCTCTGTGTTCTGTCTCCTGCCGCGTTAGCCCAATGTCCTGGCTGATTCACAAGCTCTTCAAAACCAAAGCTCATTTCAGAACTGCCTGCTTCCTTGGGCCCCTTCTTCACCATTTTTTTTTTTTTTTTTTTTTTTTTTTTTTTTTTTTTTTTTTTTTTTTTTTTTTTTTTTTTTTTTTTTTTGCCTTTAAGAGTTACCTTTTCATTAGTACATGTTTGCTGTGCATAATGATTACATTGACCACGGGAAGTTGGTACACGGACCTAACACTTTTTCCTCACTGGGTTGTTTGTCAGGGCCTGCGCTCTGCCATGCCACACAGAAACAAGGCTGCTTCTCAACACAAGTAGGATAAGTCACTACAGGGCCAACTACATAAGCCCCTAGGGAATCGGCTTATATTTATCACTGTTCTACAGGCAGGAAGACTTTTGGCATAAAATTTTTTAAAAAGATACAATTTTTTTATACACACTAAGTGAAATTCAGCCCATGTATAACCAAGTATTTTATTACATCTTTTTATGTAACGTGAGACAATATATTTAAAATTGTAATTTCAAAGTTTGGCATTTTTTGCATTGAACTGTATTTATTATGCTATTGTGTAGTACTTCTCATAATATAATATGAAAGATATTTTGGGGAGTGTTTCTTTTTTTAATTTAAATCTTTATAGGTACATTATGAGTACACATCATCATCGCATTCAACATTGAGAGTTTGTATCAGAGTGACATGACTTGATTCTCATTTTTTCTCTTTTCCACCCTTCCTGCAACCCCCCCATATACATAGTCTTTGTTTCCTTTTTTCTTTATTACTGTCACATTCTTTTTCCCTTTGTTATTTATACCTACAATCTCTTTCTTTTTAAATATTTTCCAAATATTGTATCTTTTCTCTGGTGTGAAAAAATGAAATTGTAAATGAATTGTAGTATGTATACTTGATATTGTGAATGATATTTTTAAAGAATTCCCGGGCCAAGGATTTAGCTCAGTGGTTCTGGCACCTGCCTTGCAAATGCAAGGGCCCAGGTTCAGTCCTTGGTAACCACATACAACAATGCCGGGTGTGGAGATTCACACCCACCAGCAATCAATACCTCATACCACAGTGCTGAGCATGTTGGCTCACACCTGTAATGCCAGCATTTGGGTGTCAGAGGCAGGAGGATTGCTGTGAGTTCAAGGCTGAGCTCAGAGCCAGCCTAAACTATAAAGTAAGACCTTCTATCAAAAAAAAAAAAAAAAAGAAAGAAAGAAAGAAAAAAAGAAAGGAAAGAATTCTTTATACCCAGTCAATTTCATTAATAGATATCCCTAGTTTATTTATTTATTTTTTGCTTTATCTCTTTTCTATGGTACTATGGATTGAACCCAAGACCTTAGCACTGAGCTACAGCCTCAGGCCCTTATGTTTTATTTTGAGAAGAGTCTTGCTAAGTCCCTAAGTGAACTAGACAGCCCAGGCTAGTAATCCTTCTGCCTCAACCCCCAGACTTCCAAGAGTATAGGTTAATATAGTTATTGCCCTAGAACCACAACATCTGGCTTCCTTGTTTACTTTTTTAAGAGAAAAATAATCACACTTATTGAGACTGAACCTAAACAGGGATTTAGCTCAGGGATTCTTGCAAATGCAAGGTCCCAAGTTCAATCCCTGGTACAAAAAAAAAGAAGATATTTCAAATTTCAAACAGCCAGAACCTGATTCTAAATGATTTCAAAAATTCATTTAAGTAATTAAATTGTGCTAGGATACAATATTTTTAAGGAGCTTATATTCCTAGATATATTGTAGATGACTGAGGATATTTGATTAGTTCATGGAATAAAACGAAATGAGACTTAACACAGCCCCTGGCCTCCCGTTCAGCTGGACCCCGCCTTGGCAGCTTGTTGTCTCCGTGGGCTCTGCCCTGCTCAGACAAATCTAGAAGAGATCAAGTAAGCCAATTAAGATTGAGGTGCATAGCTGCTAAGTTTATATAATTACAGCCAATCTTTGGTTTCTCACTTAAAAATGACTTTTCTGGACAGTAGCCCAAACTTTCTATCTCATACAAAGCCTTTGCTAAACACATCCAAAAATAACACTCAGCCCTCTTTGGCAAAATGAAGGCACCTTACAAATAAATCTACTTCCCCAACTCTGATGCTGACAGTTCTCCACAGTTGTGAATCATTTCAAAAGTAAAGCCCTTCATATGTGTTTTTCTGTAATTGATGTTTTGAGTCATTGAATGTTCTGTTATTATTAACGATAATAATAAAACCAATTGTAAAATGAAAGCAATGCTTCAGCCTTGCTGATTCCACAGTAACTAGATGACTTACTTTCCGTGCTCATTTGAATTTATTCTCATAAGGGGATTTTAGATGGCACGGTTTAGAAAGAAAAAAGAGAATGAATTTAAGCAGAAAAATTTTCACTTACAAAAACAGTCCCGTCATAAAATGTGCCATGATATGCCCTGTTTCTATGGTGAAGATTTTATAATATTTACTTTATGTGATAAGAGTTATAAGCGGAATTCTATGTTGTTTGTTCAGCCTATTATGCAGATGGTGCTTGATTAAAATCTATTTTAAACTACAGCGATTACTGCAAGATAGTGTGCATTAAACAGCTCTCCCAGCTCCATTAAAGGCTTTGGGACCATGGCAGTTTATTTTAAATATGCTTATAGACGTTTCTAACTTCTCCAGGGACATTTCAGAATAAGTGATTCTCTTTCCTTTTTTTTTTTTTTAAACACTGGGGCTCAAACCCAGGGCCTCCGTGTGAAGCAGGTCTCCAGCACTGAATTAGGCCCAGTAGTCCCCTTCCTTGATATTCTTAAGGTCTTGTACTGTGGATTCCTAAGTGTTATCTAAGCAACAGAGATAGCATAGGCCTTTTTTTTTTAAAGAAAAAGATTATTGTTTCCTTATGACAAAGAAGTTAAAGGCATCACTATAATTAAGCAATAAGATGCGACAGATAGTGAATCACCAGAAACCTAAGGATACCTCCAGGGATTTGAGAGATATGTCTATGTCTAGAACTAAGTTGTATGAAACATATGCATCTGTGTAAAGCTTATGTGTAATATTTATTTATGAATACTATTTTGGTCTTTGTGTGTGCAGTTATTTATTCATTAGTGCTTTAATTGAATGTGAAATAAGTCTGTGGGTAATCAGGGCTACATTAGGGCTTCAGCTCAGCAATGTTTTTACTTGCTATGGTTTTCATACAGGTTTTTTATGCATTTCCAATTTTCTTTGCCTTGTATTTCTAATCCTTCTCCAAGTGTAATGCTGCAGAATACAGGAACAGAATAGTGCAATGATCTACTCCTGCATAGCATTCTGCTAATGTTATGAAGGATGTAGAAATTAATGGGATTCATTTTTTACTTCAGCATGCTTGTCATCATAGGAAATTTATATTTTTGCATTGTATGATTTCTCTTAAATTTGCAAGATTATAGCATTGAAATTAAATCTAACTCTCTAGTCATAAAATCATAGTCATTTTAGAGCACTACACTCTAGAACAGTGTACAATTTTGTATAGTCCAACAAAACAACAACAAATTATCTCTCCACTGCTTGCATTTAAATATAACTAATTAAAATTAAATTTAAAATTTTTCAATCCCTCAGTTACACTAGTCACTGTAACACATGTCCAGTGGTTTATGGTAGTGGTGGTGAAACTATGGCATGCGTGCCAAAGCCAGCTGTTTGTTGTTGTCTGATCTGTAGCCACACATGGCTAATGACCATCCTTTTTGGACAGTGAAGAGAACATTTCTTATCACTGCAGAAAGTTCTACATGATAGTACTGCTCTGGACTATAGAAGTCACATCTCAGAAAATTAAGATACAAACATTAGCTTTCATCCCTCATTGCAGGAAATAAGGATCCAGATAATAACTAAAAGTAAGATCCAGGGACATATTATAAATCCATTTAGCTGATTTTTCTACCACAATCATATTCATCATCATTGTGTACGTTCCAAGTAATTTGTGGTCAAAAGAGCCAGATTTTTTTGTTTCAAAACACAGACCATTACTGGCATGTAAGTGAATACAAATTGTAGCAGGAGTTCTTTTTTTCGAGGAGGCCTTGTATATGCACAATAACAATGGGCTTTTCACCCAAGTCAAACACTACTTGTCTAAAACAGACCTTGCAAATTCCCGTTTCATGCTATAGAGTCTGAAGTAGCAGCTCCTTCCTGCATTTTTCCCTTGCAAGAAAACTAGGGCATGAAACTCACATGTTAGGGAGTAATTCCTGGTGTTCATGAAGCAAACAGCCTTCACTGAGCACTACCCAGGTCTTTGGATGCAGAAGAAATCAAACCACAGGGAGTTTTCACCCTACTACATGGCATTCTAAAAAGCAAAGGTATTGTGCATACTCAATAAGTCTTAGTACAAGAACACTGAGCATTATAGTAAACAGTTCTCTCCAAAGCACATTTTATTTTTAGAGACATAAAGCTCTTTCATGTATACATACATAGCTTTTTCTCCACTTACATAAAGTCTTTGCTAAAAATCAAAGCATTATCTTAAGTCATAGATTCCATGAGGACAATCTTGAGTGGTCAGAATATTGTTGCCAAGAATATAGTTTTGATGATCTAGTTAAATTATTGAGGGAAAGACAGTCAATCTCGAGTGATGAATATTTTATATTTAGCCTTTCAATTGGTCTTCTCTGATGCCATTCCTCTGGCATGGTCAGTCATCCAGAACAAGGGTAACGTGAGTATGTATTTAAAGAAAGAGCATCGTAGGTTGTCGGCTGAGAGCGAATGAGTACACTCTCACTTGTAGGCGTGGCAAAAGCAAAGTTGCTATATATACCTGGGTAGTAGTCAGACCTCATTGAGGGAGAGACCTCCCAGCTTTCCACGTTAGAATCTCTCAGGTACTCCCTCAGATACCCAACTGAAGCTACAGAGTTACAACTTTAAGCAGATAAATGATGTCTCCTGAGAAAAGTGTAGAGGCAGAAGTCAAGAAATGCTTCCTTCTCCAAAAGTAACCATGAAAACACAAACTGAGACTGAGGAAGACTGCATCCTGCAAATCTTGCAGAGTGAACCAGGGAAGTACAGGTAGCTTCCAGACAAAATAACCAACTAGGTGAGTTACATGGAATCATTCATGGTTCCCTATATCACATTA
Source organism: Petromus typicus (assembly GCA_004026965.1). Taxonomy (NCBI): domain Eukaryota; kingdom Metazoa; phylum Chordata; class Mammalia; order Rodentia; family Petromuridae; genus Petromus; species Petromus typicus. The sequence goes on from PVIR01000945.1 coordinate 86,395, forward strand.
TATATCCTCGTCAAAGCGCTAATTTGTGGCTTTGATACACTTCATACTTGAGCTTATTATGGGCAGTAACAGGTTCTAATGCTTTAGCAAGTCATCCCTAGTAAGTGCTGTCATCAAACATGAGAGGGTAACTGTCTTAATACCAGTTTAATAAGGAAAGAAGTTAGGATATATGTGCTTCAGACTCAACCTACGACAAACCAAGAGAAAAACTAAATAATTTGGGGAAATCCTTTTATATCACGTGATAGGAATGTTATCAATGATTGACATTTGATCATTTTTCCAAAACACTGATATAATCTGTAGTCATGGAGATTTCAATATGTCAGATAATTAATTTTAAGTAAGATTTAAAAGGAGGGCCAAGGATTTAGCTCAGTGGTTGCTATGCCTGTCTCACAAGCACAAGGTCCCAAGTTCAATCCCCGGTATAAATATATAAATAAATAAATAAATAAATAAATTAGTCTAAGTAATATTCTACATGGATAAGCATTCACTTATCTCTACATTTGGTTCCCTATTTCTAAATATTCCAAATCATTGATGAATTATGTCCTCCAACATCATAATCATTCATTTTTTGTAGTTTTACTAAAGTATAATTAACAGGTAAAGTTGTATATATTTAAAGTGTTCAACATCATGTTTTGAGATACATAAGCATTGTGAAATTAGCGTTATAATCAGCTTAGCAACTTGTCCACCACCATTTCTTGTTTTCTTGCTTATCTGAGAGCTCCTTTAGGGGAGGATTGTGAATGAGAATGCTCAAGGTCAACTCTTAGCAAATCTCAAGTGTATACTATAGTGCTGTTAACTATTGTTACCAAACTGGATGGTAGATCCTCAGAAGTTAACTGTCTTATAAATGAAAATTTATCCTCTTTTTACCACTCAATTATAAATGTTTTTGTTGTAGACTTTGTTGACTTCTTTTCTTTTCACTTTAATAATCATTTTATGATTATACACACACAAATGGCTATATTCACAAAATTCAGAAATTATAAAAAATGCAATGAAGCAAATTAAAGAGTCTCATTCTGTAATGCAATGAAATTAAACTAACATGTCAAGTACTTTTTAAAAATGTGTCTGTATTTTCTTTTTAACTGCATATTTGATTAGTGCCCTAAAGCATTCAAATTTTTGAAGCTCAATTCCCTATAACATTCATTCATTCATCCTTTCAATTATACTAATATTTATGTTACTATTTTTATTGTTATTATGACAAATACCAAGCATTTACAGTGTCTTAGGGTCCATGAGTAGTGCTAGTATGCAAAACTACATCTGGACTTTCTTTAGTAGGGGTGGAAAAGAACAACCACATGTTACTGAATAATTGTTAGTTCAATCTCTGTTATAAAAGGAAATATACAAAAGTAAATGAGTGAATGACAGGAGCCTAAATTGAATTTGAGATCTCTTTGAAATTTACAAATGAAAGTGTCAAATGGTTGTTTTTATGAATGCAAAACTCAGAGAAAACATGAATTTGTCTCCAGCCATAAATGATAATGGAAAGTATGTTCTTTGAGATTACTTCAGTATAGACTCTCAAGATAAAGGAGTTTTTACCAACCAAATAAAACATATCAGAGATGCTACCATTTGGGAGAGGATGAGGCAAAGACAAAAAAAAAAAAAAAAAACCCTGATTTTACAATCAACAAGGCTTCAAAATAGTGGTAAAACTCAGAGAAGATGGTGTTGTGAAACTGGTAGATGAAGTCTAAACAATGAGAAATCAAGGGCAAAAGTACAAAATCCACTGGATTTAGGCCTGTGACATTGGTGATCTCAAGTGCGAGAACACTGACATCAAAATACACCGAAGTCAGTGGCAAAAGCTGCATCCCATGAGCAGTGACAACCACTGGGAAGAAAGTGGTGGTGGAGAGAAGAAAGATCTGACCACGTGTGTTTTGAAGAGCATAGAAAGTTCACTTGTCTGTGTGCTTCTTGTCTCAAGAATTTCCAGTTCCAAGTTGGAAGAGCAGAGTTGTTACAGTTTGACTGAGGCACACTCTTCTCCCTACACATCTGACTTAATTAAGTAAAAACTTTCCAGGTGATTCCATCGTGTGGCCATATTTGAGAACTGCCTTTATAGGTCATGTGAGCCTGGGTGCTTAATTTGAAGCAAGTCTACCAGTTTGCACTGTATCATTTCAGTTTCACCATGCCATTCCTCTGACAGGACTAATTACATGAGAGCCCGTAATTCCACAGCATCCCCTCTCGTGTCCACCCTGGAGAAGTAATAACCTAATGTCATTCCACACTAACTCATCAGCCTTGTTCAGAGCATCCTGTCCCCATGGGGTTCTTTGTTGTGCTTCAGCAGGTAATTTGTGAATGATCATTTATAATACATTTCTCAATTTAAAAAAGTCAAAGAATTCACTTCGCTTTCTTCCTCTTTCTTTTTGGTACTTGAGCATATCTTTCAAATTGATAAAAGGTGTCAACTATTTAGATCATTTTTTTAAAATTCAATCAGTAAATTATTTTTAAAGTCAATATATCATAATCAATATCTGAATAGCTTTGTGTTTACAAAAGTATAAATATGTACTATCTCAGTAATCACAGAATGGCACTTGCAACTGGATTAGTAGAAGAAACAGGGTCCCAGCAAAATTAATTTAATTTGGATAACATAGCTACACATATTCTGAAAGGAAAGCTTGGAACGAGGTCCTCTGTATGCTCACAGGGCCCTCAGTCAACATGGTTCCTCTACTGTGGCACAGTTAGGTTACACACACAGCCCACTGAGCCAGTTATATGAATGAGCTGTGTATTACACCATATCCACAGAGAGGCAACAGTGTCAGCCACCACCACGTACAAGGTGAGAGTGTAGAGTCTGCCACAAGAGGGTTACACTGTCTGGACATGGCACACCATGGTTGAGAGGGAGCATATGGAAAAAAATTCTTCACGTAGAACATGAAGAATATCCCTGTAACTGCACATAATTCTATATCCTTGTCAATTCATAGAATTTTAAAGCTAGCCAGAAATTCTGGCCAAAATTCTTCCTTTTATACAGAGAGATGAAAAAACATCACACCTAGTTAATAACAATATTCAGACTTAGGTTCCTTAAAGACATGCAGTATGATTTTTTTCCACAATTATCTCAAAATAACTATTTAAATTATCCTAAATATTCACACTTGAGAACAATGGATAGAAATAGAAGCTATTGTTAACTGAATAAAAATTGTCCTAGAAATCTGTACAATGTAGTTTCCATGCTTGTATTCTCCAGTGGTAGTTGCTATTAAGCATATAATTGCTATTTAAATCTAAATAAGGCTAAAATTCAAATCTGCATTCACTCAGGCCACATTTCAGATATTCACTAGCTCCATATGGCTGGGGACACTGTGCAGAACAGCATAGATCATAGACATTTCCCACCCTTACAGAAAGTGCCTGGACACTGCTGATGGATCAGGTCATTCTCTAGACCATGAGTATCACATGATTTTCCCAGAAGCATGCCATAGCACTAAGTGCAGAATTCAAAAGAAATTTATTTTTAACTGGGCACATTGCCTCTGTGGTTGTCAAATCAGAATTAGAATGATAAAGATGAAGTCCCTGGATGACAAGTCAGAGTCCTTATTCAGGGTTTTATGACATTTATTTACGACAAGGGAAACTTCTTGCTGTCAGTGACAGAGGAAAAGCAAAAGGAGAGTTCCAGGATAATATTTAACTATACAGTAGTATTATAAAAAGAATCAACAAATTGCTTAAAGCTGTATACAAATAGAACTAGGAGAAGAGTAAATATAAAGACTACATGGAACATGAAAGATATTTATTTACTGGCCCTGGGGATCAAATGCAGGGCCTCGCCATGCTGTGTTGAAGGACTATAACACTGAGCTGCATCCTTGATCCCAAAGTATGAACCTGTATTTAAGAAGACAACAGCAGCAACGGTGACAATGTCTGTGTTTGTAGGATGTGTACAGTTATGTCTATGTGTCTAAGACTCAGTGGAAAATGAGAGGACACAGGATTGGGGCACAAATTGTCTAATTTCTCTATAATTTCATCTTGATTTTTTTTTCTAGACCAACGGTGGAGAGAAGCGACCTGCATCTGATATGGGGAAAAAACCAAAAACTCCCAAGAAGAAGAAGAAGAAGGACCCGAATGAGCCCCAGAAGCCTGTGTCTGCCTACGCATTATTCTTCCGTGATACTCAGGCTGCCATCAAGGGCCAAAACCCCAATGCTACCTTTGGCGAAGTCTCTAAAATTGTTGCTTCGATGTGGGATGGTTTAGGAGAAGAACAAAAGCAGGTAAGAAAGGATTCAAACTAGAGTGAGAGCGGTGTAATTTGGTACTGTGGGTGCACTTTTCCAGAGCTGGCTTCTCGTGGTTCTGAGAGAACTCTTCAAGTTCCAGAAACAAGGCAGATGTGCTCGTCGGAATCAGATTTACTTAAGAGATGTTCACATAATGACATAGGCCCTCATTATCACCTATAAATAGCATGATGTTCATCCTTTTGTTTCAAAGTTTACATAGAGTAGTTATTTTGGAAGGAATTTTTACATATCCCAGCCAGTATTACACCATTCCTTAATGTTGCCAATGTGATCATAAAGACCCAAAAAAGCCCTACAAATATTTTGAAAACTATCCACACTTCTCTTCACCACTTACCATGTAGCTTTATATCATCAAAACCCTAATTGCTCTTTGCAGAATGAACCTCAAATTTAAAGTTCATTGGCTATTCCCTAAAGACCACCAGCACATGTCACTCAGTTTCCCAAAAATATTTAGGCCCTCCTGCCAGGCTGTGCTAAATAGGACCAGATGTCTGGCTTTTCTTCCTTCACTGTGGAGAACTACATTGTGACGGAAGGCCATGCTTAGGGAAAGCTGTGGGAACAGCTCAGCAAGGGCCTAAGCTGCCCAGAAGGCCTCGCAGAGCAAGGGGACTCTTGAGAGAGACTGACAGCTCAGTATGGAGGTGTGGCCCACCCAGACAAGGAAGCTGTACTGATACTCTGCATCTAAAATGAGAGTTGGGTGGCTGTTGTCTCTGGAATATCTATGTAGATACAGCTTTTGCTATTGCAAAATACTGAAATTCACTAATGATACATTAGCCTCAATTGTGCTTCTTGGTAGAGACATTTATCTCTTTATAATGTCCAAGAAATTTTGTAGAAAACAGAAAATGTCAAACTTTCTTATGCATCTAGAGGACTCTATATTGTAGTAATAAATCACCAAGTATGATCTATGTAGGGTTTTATCCTTTCTTTTGCAATACTGGGAATTGAACCTACAGTTTTTATATTGAGCTATACCTTCAGCCATTTTTTCCCTTATTTTTGAGGAAAAGTCTTTAAGCTTCCCAGGTGGGGCCCAAACCTGTGATCCTTTTACCTCAGGCTCCCAGAGCACTGAGACTAGAGACAGGTAGCATCACACCTATGCTTTATAATTGTAAAAGTATTCTTCTGTTATTTATCTCATTTTTCTATTCTGTACTCACAGGTATATAAGGAATTCTTATATCCAAGTATTACAGGTTCTAAAATGGAACCAAGTGGCTGGGATTTAGCTCAGTTACACGGTCACCTGCTTAGCAAGCAAAAGGTTGTGAGTTTGATCGCTGGTACTGGGAAAAAAAAAAAGAACCTAAAATTAAATTCATTCATCTATTTATTCAAGAAATATTTATTGAGCATTTAACTCCTGGGCACTGTTTTAAGTAGCTCATATATGAGCATATATGGGGAAGAAGAAGCACCATTATGCTGAATGATTTGTCTAAGATGATATTATTAATCATAGAATCACATGACTGAAACTCATCATTTAACACAATTCTTTTCAAATCCTGTGAATTGATGGTAGTTGTGATAAAATAGTTGCTATGGAAATACAGGACCTGCCTATCTAGTTCCCCACAGTCCCCCTTTCCAGTAAGTCTTCCCTAAGTAGAAGTCGTGATGCATCTTCTCGTGTTCTTTTCAAGACTGCCAGCCTAAAAGAATGCTTCCTGGGTCAGTCAGTTGACACTGTGAAAAAGTACCTGAGACTAACAATGAAAGGAGGAAGAGCTGTTACTGTGCATCACAGTTTCAGAGGGTTCAGCTCTTAATCACTTGGCTCTGTAGCTTTGAGGCCAGTGGCGAAGCAGAAACATCATGGGAGAGGGGATGTAAGAGGTTGCTCGCCTCATGGCATCCAGGAGGCAGGGAGAGGGAAAAGGCCCAGCAGGAAAAAAGCTGGGCCCTTCATGGGCTTGTCCCTGGTGACCTATTTCCTCCAACAAAGCCCCACTTCCTAAATATCCCTTCATCTGATGAACTCATCAGTGGATTAAACCACTTGAAGCTTCGATCCTCATGATTCGGTCATTTCCCAGTCACTCCTCAGCTGGAAACCAATCTTTCGACCATGAAACCTTTTGAGTATGTTTTGGATTCCAAACATAATGCTTCCAGAGGACAGCAAATGCCTACTCTCTTAGGCCATGTTGGAAGAGTTGTTTTCAAGGATGGAAAGCACCACTCTAGCACTTTCTCCATGTTCTCAATAAAAATGCCAACCTCGCTATCAACTGGGTAGCTGACACTATGTTATGGAATCTTAACTGAAGTCTAAAATAGCTGTTTTGGGACTTTATCATTCTTAGATCTGTTTTCTGTCATACTCCCAAATCAGAAGTGTGGTTCCCCACCCATGCTGGACAGCTGGGGTAGAATTGTGCAGTCTTTTCTAGGTAGCTCAACCCCAAAGGAGAAATTGAGGGCACATAAACCAGTACCTCCAACCTTGTTCCCAGTCTCTGAATTATGTTACCCTGACACCCCCCTATCACATGAGATGTTACACATGAGAACATATGTCATTCTGCTTGATATCCACCTGTGTGTTCCCTGATATGCACTGAAATCCAATACCCTAAGCTGTTTTCCCTTGTGAGATAAAATTTTCTAGATGACGCTTCCAGAAAAGCATTCCTCTCTCTAGAGATTGCATGTACGACTCTTGTCCACCAAAGGCATACATGATTCCCCTCAAGACCCAGCCCATCTTCTGTGCCAAACACCTGACAGCTGGCCTGGGAATGTGGTTCTAGGACCTTTCTGTGTTATCACAGCTTCTGTTTATCAAAAGTTTTATTTTGAGAAGCACCAGTAGCCTGTACTAACACATTCACCCTACGTCTCCATTGATCTCTTTGTCCCCAGTCTCATAATTATTTCTTGCATTCATGACCAATGGTTTTAAAAGAGAGAGATCTGGGGCTAGGGATTTAGCTCAGTGGCACTGTGCCTACCTTGCAAGCACACACGTCCAAGTTCAATCTGTAGTACTGCCAAAAAAAAGGTGGGGGGAGGTCTGCAAAGGCTTTCCCTAACCTAAGACAGATCCTTTACATTACCTGCATTAAAGTGTAACTTCCTGGTCTCTTATTTATGGGGCAAAGGAATAATGTTCATAAAAACCAGGCCATTCCTTGAATCAATAAATATAAAACAGCACGTGTCTATGCATCAATCCTATTATCCTCAGGCTTTTTATTTTAATATAGAAGGAGAAAATATTAAGAATATATTCTGTGTCCTTTTCATGTGACCATGAAGTTGTTTACAGACACGGACCATGAGACGCAGTCTTCTTAGCTGTGACACTAACAGGAAATCACTCCCATTTTTCCATTCTAGAGTTCAAAATTGAGGCTGAGCCTTCCTCATGTAGATATCACTACAATTATGTGTGATAGTTGAGGCTTTTCAGTTGCATATTTCAGATGACAAAATATTCTCCTTTTTCTCTTTTGCATTTTATTTCTAACTCAATAGACAATTCATGTTGAGTCTACTCTTGGGTCCTCCAGGGAACTAGTTGAGGTGTTTTGGAAAGAATTCATTTTATAAATGAGGAATGAGATTACATATTAATTGACCTAGAGAAATTATCAGGTATGTTGGAAAGCAATCTCATAATTTAAATCTAGTGGTTACAAGATATACCAAGATTATTTAGAAAAATATTTTGTTTTCTATGAAACAAAGTGTTTTAAAATTCAAGTACTTAGTTTGAGTGTTATCTAAACAAGGTGTTGGGAGCAATTTGGGTCACTCCAAGAGGGTTTGTCCCCATACCTGGTGCTCCTTGGACTTACCAGGGATTTGGCATAATCTGTTCTTTTCTCAATACAGATGATCTTGCTTAATGCAGACAGTAAGACTACAGATTATGTTAAAAGATCACTATACCACACACAGAGATACAGTCCCACCCGGGGATACCCAAAGGGAGAGTTCAGGGGAATCAGACAGTACTTATCAAAGGGAGCCTATTGCATGAGAAGGGCCACCACTGCTACAGTGTGACAGTCTGTCCCTAACCATTTGCAAGAGTTGCCAGCAAAGCCAACGTGCCACCTCAATTGCATATTTGGACAATTTTTTATTATGCTGTATTACCACCTGTCCTCTCTCTCTATGTTGACTCTTTGTGCCAACACACTGTAGTCTCTCTTTGAAACTCAAATTAATTGTGCTTGATTCTCCTTTAATATTAAGTTGGGGAGCACACACACTGTTATGTATTTTTAAAGGAATATTCTGGAACAGATTAGAGGCTGGCTTTCAAACTTCCAAGTTTTGGACCAACACCTGTGTCACAAAACGAGGCTGTGTGAAGCTTTTGGCATCGTGTCAGCAGCTGGTTCTGGAAAAGCATCAGATTTCATGTGCCACCATTGTTTGAAAATCCAGTTGTCATAATAGCCCACAGTCATGAGCAGCTACAAATATAAACACACACTGGGAAAAATGGACAAAATTATTGATGACCTATTGGGGGCTCAAAAAACTATAATATTCCAGGAAAAAACAGCTATTAGTAAGATTATAATGGAATATTCCCTTGACAGCTGAGGGGAACAGGACCAATAGAGCTGCTGTGTGTTTGAGTCACGTGTTCTCTCACTGTGAAATTCAGGTGGTAATAAGAATGCGCTGCAGAGGGCAGGTCGTTATTTTCCACTATCCACGGTGAGTGAGACACCGTACATACTTGGGTTTCTAGAAGGAATCTTTCAAAAAAGAGAAATCAAAAGGAAGCTGAAAGACTCAGTAAAAATCCTCCAGGAACACAAAACCTCCCTTGTGAATCATTCCTACCAAAGCCACTGAACAAGCTCCACGTATCAGAGATCTCTCTATTTTCCTACTTTGGAAGGTGGTGCTGAATCTGGAATGGAAAGAGAATTGTGTTTGGGATTCCAACTGGGGATTCTAAATGCTAATGACTAGTAAGACAATGAAGAGCCCATTGGAGAAACATACTAAGTTGTTTAAAAGGCACCAGATGGAGAAAGGGGAATAAAACACAAGTATTGCTGTGATGTTGGTCTTTGCTACTTATCTTTTCTTGACTGGAACATACAGAGAAAGAAAAATAATCAGTTAACAATATCACACTTTTTGTATTTAGGCTCCTTGGAGTTTCAGCAACCCTCAGCATCTTTTTTATGAGCTTCCAGCGAAATTTCCTGTCCACCTCTGTGATTTCTAAATTCTCAGATTCTAGCCATTGTCGTATAGGACTTGCATCCACAGTGACAAGACCACAAATTGAATCTGACCAAATAAAAGAGCCAAACCAGCTCAGACTCCGAACAGTTAGGTCCAAAGTGCCACCCAAGGTTCATGAGTCCTTTGTAGCCATGGAAAGTCACCTTAAACCAGAAGCAGATGTAAATTACCAAATGAACCTTAAGTTCCTAATTGGAGACACAGCCAAGCTGTAAGACATTTAGCAAATTACAAACAAAATGTTCTTGTTTACATTACATTAAATGGCTTTAAAGCTGCAGCCAAAGAGCTAAATAAACATGCTGTTATGCTAAAAATGGAGTAGAAAGCCTATTCAGAGTTTGGTGTGTTCCAAAGAAACCACAGCCCACGGGAGCCCGGAAAGTGTATTTTTGTAAATGCTAGTCCTGTCATGGAAGCAGACAGTGGACCTACCTCAAGATGCAGAGCCTAATGAGCAGATATCACTTGCAGAGAAACTGTTTGAATACTGTAACATATGCCTTCTTTCAGAATGCATAATTCATATCCAAGAATATTAACCACAGCAGCTCGGCTCAATAGCAACACCTCATTATTTTATCTCTCAGTATTTATTCCTATGTTTGACGCCTCATGAAATTACTGCTAATGTGTTTATATAAGGGCAGATCTGACACAAGTGGGAAGAATGTAATTTCCTCCTCATTCTTTCCTGCTGCTGTGTCCTCTTCCCTGGTAGAAGTGGCAAGTGTAAATAGTTAATTTGCTTCAATTATGAGCCTGTCCTGCTAAATTAGAAGCAGCAGGGATATGAAGAGCCAGAATTATACTTAGGAGGCAGCTGACAAATCCTCTGAGCCCACAGAATCAAATCATTTACTCCTCACTGGTGCTCAAACACCCACCATGTAAATGCTGCTGGGCTCCTCCCCCCTTACCATAGGATAAAATTGGGATCTTCTGTCAACAGTACTTAAGGTTAACAAAAACTCTGTTGTACTGCAACATTTGCATGTGTGTTTGTCTTAGCTATTTCTTTACAAATGTAAAGACACATAAAACAATTGCTCATTCCACAGTGATAGCATGCAAACAAAGTTTATATGATAGTATAAATGTGTAACTGAATAATTAAAATTATCACCTAAAATGATGAGCATATTTTATTCTAATCCCAAAACATTTAAACATGTACACATAAGTACTGTCACATCAATGTGATTAATGCATGCTATTGTAACGAAGGTAGGACCCATATGTAAATATTCCCATGCTTAGACCCGGTAGCACTAGATATCTCACGTGGAAGTATTCATGATTTTAGTGGAGAGATGACTGCAACATGATACTCCACTCTCTTGCTATCTATGTATTATCTGTGAAAATGTGTAGGGAGGCTGTATACCTATCAAATCAACTACTTCCATTGATAAAGATTTTAGGTTAGAAGATGCAACTCAGTAATTTGACCTTAAACCTCATTCTGATTTCATAAAAAGTGAAAAATTCTGTTCTGGGGATAGACAAGAGAAATAGTCATGTGCTATACAAAGCACATAGCTGAGAGTGGTTCCAAAGTCATGTTGACTATTGACGCTGTAGCTTTCTTGGTTTGTATAAATGCACTCAATGGCATCCACACAGTGACTAAACAATCTAATGACACATTTCTCAGAATATATGTCTGTCGCTAAGTAGTGCATGAGTCTTTCCTGAGCACCCACTGGGTACCAAGTGCTGCTCTGCATTTTGGGGCTTCGATCCTGAACATGAGTCCAGGCACTTCAGCTTTGTGTCTGAGGCCTTCTCCAGGGAGCTTCTCAAAGACAAGAGGAGACATTGAAAAAACAAAGAGATTATTTGTCACCAGGTTGCTTTGACTCAGACAGTGGTTCTGAGGTATACCTGCTGTAAGATTTTGGGTAAAATCATTACCCATTCTAGTCTGTTTTCTTACCTGTAAAATGATAATAATAAAATCAATGCAACACTTTTATTGGAAACATTAAAAAGAATATAAAATATCTTGACACAAAGATACAATTTTAATTTCACTTTGATCTACTTTGGTCTTATGATATCAGAGCCTCACAACACAGCCGATATTCGCCTATGGATTAAGATCAGTTGGACATCATACTTACTTAATCATACTCATGTACTAAATCAGAAGATATACTTTATGTCCACGTTTTTAGACAGAGAACTTGCTTCTGATTCCTACCATTCTAGAAACATGGACACCAATATCATTGAGATCCTTTAGATCAGAAAGTCCTCAGAGGGAATCAATAGCAAGATTTTGTTTAAAGTTACATCATGTAGTGTTTTCAATCCTCTGAATGTCATTTTATAAAATCCTACACATTCTGAACTCTTAAGGAAATACTGAGCAAGTTACACAAGCTGGAATTTCAATCACACATAAGGACTAAGCACTACACATTACAAATGGCACTTCCTCAAACTGACCTAAATAAAAACAGCCTTGAAAAAAAGCTGCATATTTTAAACTTCTAAGGGATGTGGAGGGGAATAAGGGTTCAATTATTCCTGCTTAACCACGACTGTATTTTTAAACATTTTCTGAAAATAGGAAATTATAACAAAAAAAAATCCACATTTAAGTTTAACCAAAAAGAAAAAGACCTTTTAAGATTTGTAGAGTGTTTGAATAGAATATCAAATTGGAAGAATTTTACTCTTTGTTTTAAATATTACTGTAACAGCTATAGAAATGATCTATGGCTAGAGATGAGAGGAAAAACTGAAAAGAATGCAGGAAGGAGAAACTAGATGGTGTTCAGAAATTCTGCTTTTCTGTATGAATCAGATGGGTTGTTTATTTGAGGAAGGGAAATAGAGCAAATGAGTAAAAAGACAAATTTGAAAAGGGTCTTTTTTGTTTAAATTTGTCATATTCATTGATATTGAACTGCTTATTTTAATTAGGGATTATCAGTGCATAAAAACACATGTACATACTGGTATTTAGGGCATTTCAAACATTTCAGTGAGTCACAGATCACATAAAAAGGATTTAGGTTTTCTAGAGTTGCTATTTGATATCCATCTATGTATGTTTCAATTTAGACAGTATATATGTTTTAGTTTAACCACCGAGATGCAATCCTTAGATGGGATGTGATCCCTTTCTTGGAAGAACAAACCACAGCCTATAACTAAGTTAGAACAGGATGGATTCAGAAGTGTTTGGATGAACTGGGGAAAATGATAAATGATGTATTATGATTTTAAAATCCTCATCTGGACAACTTTGCACTTTATTTCAAACAGCTGTGGACCATTTGGAAGCCATTTTGTAGCTCAACTGAGTACTAATATTTACTGTATGAATCACATACCTTTAAAATATTTGTCTTTCCCTGAGAGAGAAAGAAACTGTTTTTTTCCCAAATTTAACTTTGACATAAATCAGACCCATCTTCTTTGGGAGGTTTATCCACTTATCTTTGCAGTGGTTATTTGTTGCTGTATACAGGCCCACAACTTCTTTGGTTTTGGGAAACAGATGACTGTCTCCATCCACCATTAAGTGTTTTGAAATACTTGTGAGAAATTTTTTCTTGATTATTTTAGAATATCTGTTCTAAAGTAAGAGTTTCCCCATTTCTTTTATAGGTGAAATCCTCATATCTTTGTATTTGAAGTCTTTAGACAATTTCATTGAATACAGAATTTAAATTGCAATTCCATCCAATTTTAGAAAATAGCATCAAGGAGATATGCTCAGTATGTAATATTGGAGCCATTAGATAATTCTCAAAGGTGGAGATTCTGATTATTGTTAGGGATATTTCAGTTGTGATCTGGGCTACTTCCCTTCAAACACAATTACAGAAATATACCTGCTCAAATTACCCCCCTCTGAATTCTCTCTCTGAACATCTGCAGCTAGTCAGGGAAGAGTGGACCCATCAATCCACGTAATGTGACGTGATGAGTTCACTCTTTTCTAAAGTGGTATTTACACAGTTATACAATGATCCCAACATAGGCCATCATCAATAGCCAATGGGGAGCCATTTGTAGAAAACAGGGGACTCTGAGAGCTAATCAGGTATCCCATAACAGTATCGACCCTCAAGTGGAACCCAGGGCACATGCTCTGCCTGAAATGCAGAGTTAAGCCGCCTTTCTCTCCTGTTTGTTAATCAGCAAATTTCAGAAAAGTTAACACTTTTCTGTCTGGGAAAAGAGGTTTAAGGGAAGAGTAAACAAAAATCTGTTTAACCACAAAATCAATGAAGAGAAACCAGAAGAACTCCGGGTTTCTGAACAAAGGCGTGGAACGGGTCTGGATCTGCCTGTCCGAAGGCATTTGTACTGCTCTGCATTATGATCTGTTTTCACATGTGAATTTCTAAAGGAGAATCTGAACTTGACTTCCAGCAATCAACTCTGCGAAGCTGAATATTCTTACACTCCAATCAAAAGATCTGTTGACAGTTTATTAAAAGCTAAACAAAAATCCCTAAAAAAAAATTTTAAAGTTTCTTTTGATTCCTACTTAGTAAAGATACCATAATGATTATATGATAATACTGTGTTAATTCTTTTTTTTTATCTTTATTGGTACATTAAATATACACATCATGATTGCACTCCATAATGGGGATTTGTACCAGTAGAAGACACAACTTAATTCTCATTTTTTCCCATAGCCCTACCCACCCTACCACCCCCCATATACATAAAATTTGTTTCCTTACTTTTTTGTTACAATCTCAACATTATCCCCTTTCACCTTATTTTACATTGAGCATTTTCTATTTCACAATATATAACATACAATGCTAGGACTCATTTACATCTTCATTTTCTCATACCAGAGAAAAGATGCAATAAACTGTGTTAATTCTTGATTCTGTATTTTCGTTGGCCTTTTCCTGGACCAAGGTGGCAAGTAGAAAGGTGAAGGCTGAAGGCCTGCTTTAAGCAGCATAATTAACACATTCATTTCATAGAGTCCTATTATAATTCTGTGGACCAGACTAGTCATTTGTTTTCCTTAAGTGAAAGTTCTGACTTAATTAAAATATTCATGAGTAAATAATATTTCTGAATCTTGAATTTCACAGCTGAGTACTGGACTGAGCAAACCACAGTCATCATTAGAAACCAGCCATTTACCTCTGCTGCCAACTGGCAGATGTTAGATCTTCAGATAGAATTTATATTTAACTACTCTGACTAATCCTGAAGCCACTTTTCAATAGTGACCTGTGTCTGCTTTTGAGCTCAGGATTATAAATATGAGCCAAGCCTTGTGCCCTAAAACTCAACATGTGGAAAATTTAAAATATTTGTTTCAAGGAAAATACATTTCCATTTCCACAGTAAACGATGAAAGATATTTTGTTCTTTTGAGTTGATTTCAAAAGATTGCCAAACATCTTGTCTAAAACCTTGAAACATTTAGCTTAATGGCAGCAGACAGCCACGTGTGTTTCTTCTGCTCATCTTTCATTCTTGAGTCCGTCTCCTCTCTGTTTAACTTAGCAGTGTGACCTTTCACATCCAGGAAAGTCATTTTTGAATTCTTTCACTCACCTTTGGATTATTTTACTCTATTTTCAGGATGACTCCTTCTCAATAATGAAAGGAAAGGGAGATTCATTTTAAGTCATTTTTACCTTTTCAGAATGAAGTGTCCACAGACTTATGTCATCTGGGACTTTTGTTGGAAAGAAACAACCTGCATGGTCGTATCGCGTGGCACTGGTGTGACCCTCAGCTGCTCAGAGTCCCCTTCCACTCCCAAACGTGTTCTTCACACTATCTCTGACTCCTGAGTCTGTCAAAATAGAGCTCCAAGGCTTGAAACCAAGAAGTGATGAACCTTAAAACTCTACCATGTCGCTCATTATGAGGATTAAACATGATGTGTCATCTTTGAGTTCATCTTTGCTTTTGTACTAAGTGTGGAACATCTGAATTTGTCATGACTACACTGTGGAATTATTCACCCTTTGCAGAAATATAAATGCCTTGTTTGCTCACGTGTGGTTTCCCTGGGAACCCTCATCAGTAGCATCCTCCAAACCCAACTATTTCCACTCTCAAAGTAGCCTAGATAAATCCTTTCATGTGCATTGAGTAAAATTTTACTATCATTAATCTTCATCATATGTAGTGTATTGCTATTCTTCTTTCAAATTTATTTCAGTAGGAAAATACAATCTTTAGGGAGATATATATTATTATATTATATAATTATGTGCATGTGTGTGCAATTATCATTCTCTCTTCCACTTCTCTGAAAACAAAAGCAGATACACTTTCTAATTTAAAACTCTTTGTTGTTGTCATAGGTCTATAAAAAGAAAACCGAGGCTGCAAAAAAGGAGTACCTGAAGCAACTAGCGGCGTACAGAGCCAGCCTTGTATCCAAGGTAACACGCAATCGTGAGGCATTGTGACGGATTGTGGCCATGTCAGTTCAGAATGTGATAGTCATTTAAAAGCATAAAAGATCACTTTAGCATTTCTGCACAGTCTTCTTTGTTGAAAAAAAGGACATCCTAGACAAAGCTGGATGTTATGAAAATACTGGTTCATCACTAAAGGCCTGGAACAGTGTCCTCCGGGCCTTTTGTAAAATGTAAAAATGTAAAATGCTACCTGTGGACTGTGGGTTCTGTAGATTCGTCATCACGTGTTCGTAATCCCAAGCCAACTTTCTATTTCTCCATCCCTAACTCTTGCCTTTACTCCATCTCTTCAGTCTTTACTGAGAAGATAGATGCCAACTCTTTTCTCTGTAAATTACATCAGCATTAGTAAGCTGGTAAGAAAAAAAAAATCATGTAATTTTGTTTAAAACATGACTTCACACATTTTTTGTTGGTGTTTGTTTGTTTGTTTGTTTGTTTTGGAGACCTGTCTTGCTATGTAGCTCAGATTCAGTTCAGATATAGCTCACTGTGTAGCCATGGCTGGCCTTGAACTCATGATGATCCTCCTGCCTCAGCTTCCTAAACACTAAAATTATATGTGTGCATTACCATCCCTGCCCCACTGACTTTAAAATATTTTGTGCTCGGGCTGGGGAGTTAACTCAGTGGTTCTGGCACCTGTCTTGCAAGCACAAGGACCCGAGTTCAATTCCCCGGTAACCACATCCAATATTGGGCATGTAGACTCACACCCAGCAGCAATCAGTACCACATACCACAGTGCTGGGTGTGGTGGCTCACGCTTGTAATCCCAGCACTTGGGAGCAGAGGCAAGAGCATTGCTGTGATGTGAGTTTGAGGCTGAGCTCAGGGCCAGCCTGAACTACAAAGCAAGACTCCGTCTCAAAAAAAAAAATGTGCTTCAGAATATCGTAGGCACTACTGCTAACTGTGATAAAAAGTAAGGAGTTGGCTCTGTGTGATCTCATATTATTAAAGATGCATTTTCTTAGATAAAACACTCAAAGAAGAGACCACAGAGAGGCGGGGTGCATCTACAAGGATTTAACACCAAATTTTGTTTTTCATCCACAAATATCCTTTCCCATTCTAACAAATCTAAGACAATTACATAAATTAGTACATTATTAAATAAAATATATACTAAATATATTGCTGCAGAGAAGAAAATAGAAATTAAGTACAAATATGGAAAGTATTTCAGCACACTGTTGTCCAATTCGATTTCATGTTCCATTTTCAAGGTATGACATTATGGGAAAATCTACTGTTTACGATTTAGCCATCAGCTTATTGACTCACCTGCCTTCTTTCACACTGTATCACACACTTTCTAATTGATGTAACTCCTTTTGGAGCTATTTATATTTTCTGCTGATACCATCTCACATTTCGCTATATGTGTAACATTCAAAGAACACACCTAAAATTATAACAAAACTAAGCCTCCAAATATCAGATACATCCAGCCATTAGTCATGTTAATATCATTACTGATTAATATATTAAAATTATCAAGAAGAATTAAAAGAAAAAATTCCTACTTCATCTAAGATTTGTTTCTTTTTAAACATTTTAGCAGCCTTTAAATGAAAGCATTTTTAGATTGAGAAAATCAATGTAGGAAGTCTCAACCCCAGTACAAAGTACTCTAATGACATGTGGGTTGCTGGAATGCTGGAACACTGACTAAGCCTTTACTTCCAGAACAAGTGTCCTCAGATTTGCTCTTAGCTGCAACTTTTCTCACTATTCAGGCTCAGAGCTGCAACCCGTGGTACATGGCAATTTGTATAAATGCTGTGAATTGCCATTTCTACATTTAAAAAACCAAGCACTTTTTTACAGCTTACTCTGACATTTTTCTTCTCTTTGGCAGTAGGAATTTTGCTGGAGCTGTTGAATCTCTATTTATGTACAACTATCTATTATGTTTATACAAATGGAAGGGAAGTTACAATCATTCCCTCTGGGTTAGAAAAATGACCCTCTGTTACTGTATATGAGCAGGCATGTGCTGTAGAAACCTTTTGTGCTCTTATAGAAAATGTACCAACTTACCTTCCCATGGCAGAGAGTACCAGATATAAAAGTCTATTCCTTTTTCCATTTTAATCATGGCTAGGCAAATAGTAGCCACGCATATTTAAATATTTTTCTACATTATAATTTTTACTGCTGTAAATTATTTCACTCTTAAAGAATACCTAACACAGCTAATAGAATGGACCGTAATGTAATAGTTTCAATTCCAAGAAACTGTGTTAGCCAAATCCTATTTTCTTACAGTTCCTCTTGTATACCTATGAAAAGCTCACTTCACATACATGAGTCCCCTTAACCTCCATTTCTTATCCTCAGTAAGCTTGATTTCCAACCTCTCGGTGAAGAGCAAAGCATCACACCAGTGTCTGCTGACTGAAGCCGGCATTGGCCTGCATCACCTTTGGTCTTTTCTGAGTTTCCCCCAACCCTTCTCTTGGTCACTGCTGCCCTTGAACCATAGCACACAGTATGTTCCTGCATCCCCAAACCCCTCACTACCCACAAATTCATGGCGTGACCATTTCAAAGGTCATTTTGGTCCATGAACAATTGTTTTATCCAGAGCACCATGTCCATTTTCCTGTGTTCTTGCCAACAACTTTGATTCACTCCTCCAGAGCTTCCTATTTGGGGACCTAGTTTCTAATGCATTCATTTCACCATGGGAGGCTTGGAGCTTCTGGGCCAACAGATCCTGCTTATTTGTGACCATGTTAAAAATCAGCTACTTCCCACTGCCTGTACTCAAGGCTGGACCCCGCATCCCCCCTGTGCAGGGCTGTGCAGCACCTGTCCTGTGTCAGGCCCGCTGCTAGTGCTGAG
The DNA here is from genome assembly GCA_004026965.1 of Petromus typicus. Lineage (NCBI taxonomy): Eukaryota > Metazoa > Chordata > Mammalia > Rodentia > Petromuridae > Petromus > Petromus typicus. The sequence continues at coordinate 105,302 of PVIR01000945.1, forward strand.
AGAAGAGGAGGAATAGGATGGGCCCAAGTAGAATGTTTTGTGACACTTGAACAATCTGAAGCGATACTCTAAAATTAGCTGCATCTTTCAGAACATAATCCAAAGTAGAAACAGTCGTGAGTAGAACTTTCCTACGAAACTGCTCCCCACTGAATTATTACTTCTCTTTACATATATGATATGCTCTATCATCCGTATCGAGGCATGAGTGAGATTGAAATTTACCCAAAACAAAAAGGCCCATTCCTGGGAAATGAAAATTCTCATCTTTGTACTTCAAAATGACAGTCCTGACACATCCTCAATGTAATAGTGCTTTTCACAACTATCCCACTATTGCACACACACATCCTCCTGTTGTTGAGCAATCGCTCTTCCACACACTGCGTCGAGCATTCCATGCAGAGCTGTGCTCACTGTTGCATCTGTTCTACATGCTCCACTTGAGCTCTGCACCCCAGGGACAGATTGCAGAGCCGGGCTGAGGTGGGGAGAGGATGGTAGTGACAGAATGAGGGACTGTAACTCCTCAAGGCCTTTATCCAAAGGATCTACGCTTTTGTCTACCTCTCATGATCATCAAACATTTTTATCTTTAGAACCAGCACCTCCTATCTCCCATAAAGTTCCCTGTGAACTCTGGCATCATCACAGCTGAAAACAGCTGGCCAGGCTTACAGGCGGCTAAGGTTAAAAAAAAAGCTGATCTTGGCCCTCACATCCACCACCGCCCACCTGAGACTCACCAGACCTTCAAAGAAATCTAGGCCAGTAGAATGTTCAGAAATTTCTCTTTGGTACTGAGCTGTCCCCACTGGGTAGATTCTTCACCAGGGCCCAGAGAGCCAAGCACAGCTGCCCCACACTGGCCACTACCTAGAGTTGTTGCTAGAATGACCAGAAGAACATGGCTGTGACACAAAGCTAGGCTGATTCCAGAGCACAGTGTTAGGCTCTCCAACTAAAAGGGAATCATTAAAAAGGAAAAAAAAAGTCTTCACCGAAGGGTCAAAGGTTAAAAGCTGCTATTAGAGAAGAGAGGAATCAAATGTATTAAATCCTCTCCCCCAAAAAGACAAGATGCTGGATACCACAGTTGGGATTAGACATAGGATAGCAATGACTTGCTCTCCATTTTCTTTGACATGAAACTAGAAACTATTTCAAACGAGGGGTCTTTAATCTGACTGGGAGACTTTACTAAGTCTTGAGTCACTGCACTAAACAGTTCCTTTTCCTAGAATAAAACTGAAAACAGAAGAAAAGTTATAAGCGAGGGATGGAGAAGGTATTTGAAGTGTCTTCAACCTTGGTGTTTCTGTATGAAAGCAAGGGAACCATGTTCAAGAACCTCCAAAAAGGCCACCACTGCCGTATGGGAATGTTGTAAAAGTGCAGAAAAATCTGCAGCTGCTCAGGGTGGCAGGATCTAGGGTTTTTGGATTTTTTTTAATAATAGAAAGCTGGTTGTCAGAAGCTGGAAGGAATAAAAATGGGAGCTACTAATCAACAGGCATAACATGTTAGCTAAGCAAAATGAATCAGCTCTCCAGATCTGCTGCACGGCATCATACCTGTAATCAGCAAGAAGTTCTGCACATTTAGAATTTAACCTCTGTTCAGTATTCTTGCCATACTATAATGAAATTTTTAAAACTGAAGAACAAATTTCACAGTTTAGGATGTTAAACACAGGAAGCCTTTGATAAATATAAGGAGTCAATATTTCTAATTTTGTTTTTGGTACCAGTAGGCACACAAAAGAGTAGATTTGTGTGTTTTAATTTCTCTGCAAGACTACTTTGATTCGCAGAATACTTAAAAGTGGCATTAAAAACAAAAATGTTTGCTCATCATTAAATCCTTTTATAAAAGCAAGAAGTGCCCTAAATCTAAACAAAAATACTTTTATTAATTGAAATATGAGCTCTGAAAAAAGGCCAGGAACATACACTATTCTGAAGGCAAGGACTTCATGGCCTGGGTAGCTTTTACATGCAATTGAGGGTCACACTGAGTTGGGCTTTTAAATAAAGCTTAAGGAAATATAGTTTTTCCATAGACTAAAAGTCTTAGACATGGGTCTAAATTATTAGGCTGAAAACAATGTATGACTCTAAAGCAATGGAAGTAGTTTCATTTCACCACATAGACCAGAATTTATATTCCCAAAATGAGTGTTGCATTCAATGTAACCACCTTGGAAAGCTACAAACTTACTTTATTATTACTCCCAGAGTTCAAAAGACTTTTTTGAAACTCCCGTTTTAGAAATGCAGTCAGGACAAGTTTATGAGCCACCCTAGAAAATCAATCTTATTACATTGTTTTCACACCTCATTCTTTTCCCCAAACATCACCCAGATAGAACCCACAGCCTTGGCTTCCACTGACGAATCAGCCATTTCCAAAACTCAAATTCACCATTGCAAGACAAAGAGTTGTCTGAGGATATGTAAAACAGTGTCCCACTGGCTCTAAAGAGAATTCCATGAGGGAAGTTCCCAAATATCCCAAGTAAAAGCAGCATTATTGAAACAAGGGTAGAGCTTCCCAGACGTGCCAGCTGGGAAGGAGACAGCATTTGGATGACTGTCTTCTGGTTTCTTCAAAGCCATCAGATTCATGGCTTTAAGGTCACACGTACAATATGATTTTTTATTTCTACATTAGGCAGTAGTTTATGGAACAAGGTACTGAGACATCTAGGGTGCAGTGAAAAATTAAATATATATATATATATATATACATATATATGTGTGTGTGTGTGTGTGTGTATATATATATATATATATATATATATATATATATATATATATATATCAGGACAATATCTACTAAAATGCAGAAATTTTTCTGCTACCATGATCATTGGAAAAGAAACAATGTTTAGTTTCAATTGGAGAATGAATTAGAAACAAATTTTTTGAAATGATTTATTTTTATAGAATCAGGCAAACCTACAGAATCCCTGCCTTGGAGAGTCACTGAGAGAAATACTGAGTCTGAATTTGCAAATAAGATGGATCATTTTATTACTAGTAACATAAAGTTTGCAGCTCTATGAGCCCAGATCCAGATTTAAAGATAATAAAATCTCATGCTTGAGGGTATAAGTTAATCACCTGAAAGGACCAGGAAGAATTTTTCCTTCCAGAAGTAACTACGCACAATTGAATAGGTACATAAATTCTGTTTAATTTCCACTGTATCAAGTATTGGTCAGTGCTGAAAACAAGAATCAAATTAGTTGGACTATTAATTTGATTTGGTTCAGCAAATCCTATATTGTTGCTTCCACTGAATTTTATGTCTTGTGTTTTTACTTTGCTACTTTAAATAACAATGACTTTGTCAATCTTTCATTTTTATAGCTCACATCATCTCAGAATGGGGGCATTTATACACTGTGCAATATTTCTTCATAATACAAAGTAAATGGGATTGAAATCATTTTGTTAATCATTAATTTAGTTAATAAGAAGTGTTTTAACTAGTACAGATCTGTATCCTTCATATATTTTGCACATGTTCAAGTAAGTCCCCTCTGATCAGACCCAGAAGGACACTGGAGTCACTGCCCTCCCTTTTGTGTATGTACAAAATAGCTTTCAGAACTGGTGGTCCAAAAGTAAACAGGAAAGAGAATATATTTAGGAGCTTATAACCACAGCACCTCCCTTCCCTGGGAATGTTGGATTCAAGGATGTGTAATAAAATTGCATTGGTCACAGGACCTGTAGAAGATGCCCACCACTAAGAGAAAGTGGTTCACATATCTGAGAGTAGAAATAAATATATTTAGTATGTATGAGACAAAAAGTTCTCATTTAACGGTAGGTATAGAGATCATCATATTTAGTGTAACTAATCTGCAAAGTTGTAGCCTTGCTTTCATAGTTTAATTGGGGGGGGAAAAAGTGACAGTGACAGCACATTAAATTTGTGATTTTATTCATATTTTCATTTGAGATTCCATTCCAGATTATGAATTCATGGCTGCTTTCTAATGAAAAGGAACTGATTCTACTTATCTTCCAAAACAATACAATAGTTCTTGTCATTTATAGATGGTGTATTATATTATTCTGATTAGCTAGAAGTGAAACTAGAAGCATGCTTTTCCCCCATCTAATTGAGTGACCTTTACAGAAGATGCCAGTTCTCAAAGTGGGAGCAGAGCACAGCGAGCTGCCCTGCTGGTGGTGTCCACTCGGGGCCAGTGAGGCATACGCACCGTGCACCTACCAAGGACAGCAGTAAGGTGTATGGATTCCAGTCACTTCTGGCAGGGAGTGGTTCCTGGTGAGAGCAGCAATTGAGCAAGATCCATCATGTGTTCTGTGGATTTTCTCAGCCTTCAGAGCCTTCCTCACCCCTTACAAAGTAGAAGAGGTAGAACAGTAGGAGGTCCTGGCCAGGCCAGCAGTGTCTACCTGCCATTCTGCCCATAGCAATCAATTTGTCCTGCAACAAACCTGCACATGCTCACCACATACCCTACGCTGTGCCAGGTGCATAGCCTGCAGGAATTCAAGTCTCTTCAATTCAAAGGATCCTGTTCTAGATGACTTAAGAATCTTTGTGAAAAGAGAACACAATGGAAAAACTCACACTGGAGGGCCTGTTATGTATATGAATATGGCTCAACGTATTATTTAGCATGCCACTTGCAGTAACTTAGAAAGAACAAAAAGTAACTCACTCAAATTCTTTTTTTTTTATTTTCTTATTTCTTGTTTCTTTTCTTTTTTTTTTTTACTCACTCAAATTCTTCCTCCTGACATTTAAAAATTATTTTTCACTTATGTGAAATTTTGGGGAATCATTGTAATTAGTCCAAGTAATTAGAACTTACTACTATTTCAAAATAAGTTTAGGAAACTGGTCTTTATATCTTTGGTGTGGAGAACAGAAATGACAAGTGGCTGGACAGAGAAAATATTTTGAGCTTAATTATTTATGAGTAAAGATGGTGTTAAAAAATGAGAATCAAGTCGTGCCATATTCTGGTAAAAACTCTCAGTGTTGAATGCCATAATGTATCAATAAAGATTAAATTTTTTAAAAGATGGTGCTCACAAGATTAGAAATAAAGGGGACAGGGATTTACCTCAGTGGTTCCTGAGCCTGTCTTGCAAGCGCAAGGGACCCAGTTGGATTCTACAATAATGCTAGTCATGGTGACTCATGCCCACTGGTAATCAATACCATATACCACAGTGCAGGGTGTGGTGGCTCACACCTGTAATCCCAGCACTCAGAAGGCAGAGAAAGGAGGATTGCTGAGTTCGAGGGTAGCCTGAGCTACACAGCAAGTTTGGAGCCAGCCCGAACTACAAAACGAGACACTGTCTCAAAAAAAATTATTTTAATGAAAATATTTTTATGATACATGCATTTCATAGTTTTAATCATATAGGAAAGTAAATGATTTTTATTATTTTTAGACTTAAAATACCCATGAAGCAAAAAAATATATACACCAACACATATCAGACTTTTATGAAATGTAACTTCCTTCCAGTGTAAAATGGATATAGTTCATGAATAAACAAAAATTTAGTTCTTGGGCCCGGGAGTTAGCTCAGTGGTTCCGGCGCCTGTCTTGCAAGCGCAAGGACCTGGGTTTGATCCCTGGTAACCACATACCATACTGGGTGTGGAAACTCACTCCCAGCAGCAACTAGTACCATATACCACAGTGCCGGGCATGGTGGCTCACGCCTGTAATCCCAGCACTCGGGAGGCAGAGGCAGGAGGATTGCTGTGATGTGAGTTTGAGGCTGAGCTCAGGGCCAGCCTGAACCACAAAGTAAGACCCTGTCTCAAAAAAAAAAAAAAGTAAAAAATTTAGTTCTTCTGCCATCACCTGTAACACAAGGAAAGCACTTTCCTAGGTGACTTAATCCCACACACAGAACAGACACATGCTCCTCACCATTTATGGGAGTATTGTCCCAGGAGTATTGATTGCAGCATATGTTCTTCTGCTGTAAAAGTAGTCACTGATTAGCCAGGCTGAGTTAACCTACTGGACTTTTTCCTTGAATTATTAACAAGAATCTTTTAAAACGAAAGCAAAACAAAAAATGTTCAAGTTTTTCCTTTAATTGAAAACATTTTTTAGGAACTACATTGACTAAAAATTTCCGAATTACTTCAGCCTGTGGCCTGTCTTTAAAATGTTTTGAACACCTTTTGATATTTTCCATATCACTACTGAAGATAAGGAGCCTAACATGCACTCCTGTCTCAGGAAGCTGCATCGACACTAACCCAGAAGTATCTTTGTGAGCAGGTCCGGGAGGTGCAGGGCCTTGGGGTCCTGAGGCACACCAGCCTGCATACTCTGCAGGAAGTGTACGTGGTCTCTCAAGGCCCATTTCCCAGAATTCGGCATATTATACGACACGTCGGATATGATCTCACTATTGAGACTGCGCATGGGTGCAGAGTCCACCCACCACAGCTGTACCTGCCCTCGTCTCAAGAGCTGGCACACATGGGCACTTCCTTCTCGCTCTGATTTGCGTTTCATTTTCTTCCATTGCTGGGGACACACACTCCAAGTTGACAGTGTTATGAGCTGACTTGTGACCGTGAAGACCACCGACTTAAGTTCCCACACGTGTCTGCGCATGCTCTGGGCAGTCGCCCCCATCAGCCTCCTCTCTGCATCAGGAGTCACAGGGCTGAGCTAAGCAAGAAACCACTTTGATTTGTAGATTGAAGAAGCACGACACAGGCTTGCAGAAAAAAAGGGGGGGGATCTGTGCACCCTCCAATGCTGATTTTGACAAAGTGACTTCTCAAAAAGGACGTGTTGGGGGGGAGGGGGGTGTCATTGTTTTTTTCTTTGTGTTGTATCAGTCTCTTTCTCTCAGTATAAGTAGGAGGTAGGTTCATGTCCAAAAGGAAGTGCCACAGAATTAATTTTAGCTTTTTTTCAGCTCCCACTGAAATGTCTAGTTTTAAGTCAATTAAAAGAGTATTAGGAAATGACCCTATGAAAATGTGGGGAAAATTAGGGCAAAATCATATTAACTTATGATGAAGTCTAAAATTTCTACAAGAGATTATTTTTACCTACTTCATTAAGAAGAACAATTCATCACCAACTTCTTTGTAAAAAGATGAAGAGGAGTTCTATGGTAACTTTGAAGATATATTAATGTAATTTTATAAGACTTCAAAGAGGTATTTGAGAACTTTTTTCTTCCTTAGTCATTTCCATCAACCAGCTTTGGGCCGGTATCTAGGCCAAAGCTCTATCAGACTATAAAAAGAGAAAAAGCTAAACAGAACCAACAGAAGAACCGCAGAAAGGGGTTACTTTGAAAGTGAGTTATAATGCGTTTCCCACGAGGGCGGTGATGGTCCCCTTCGAAGGCTGTGTTGCACCTTCCAGTCAGGTGATAGGAGTCAGCGCTTCAGAGCTCAGCATTCGGCAAAGGACCGAAAAATGGTCATTGCAGGTTGTCTCAGGTTTCATGCAAGATGCAGACTGTTATCAGAATAATTGTACAGGTGATGTTAAAAGTAATAATGGATGTACTTAGAGAAAGGGGTTGAGGATGGCCGTGGGGGCGGGCGCATGCGGCAGTTCGTGTGACGCACAGAGCATCTCGCCCAGCACCGCGGCTCCCCGGGTCCACCGCCTCAACTCTTCTCCCCTTCATTTCAACAGAGCTACAGTGAACCTGTCGATGTGAAGGCGTCTCAACCCCCCCAGCTGATCAACTCCAAGCCGGCAGTGTTTCACGGACCCAGCCAGGCCCACTCCGCTCTGTACCTCAGTTCCCACTATCACCAGCAGCCGGCGATGAATCCTCACCTCACCGCCATGCATCCGAGTCTCCCCAGGAACATAGCGCCCAAGCCGAACAACCAAATGCCAGTGACTGTCTCAATAGCGAACATGGCCGTGTCCCCCCCGCCGCCCCTCCAGATCAGCCCGCCTCTGCACCAGCACCTCAGCATGCAGCAACACCAGCCGCTCGCCATGCAGCAGCCCATCGCGAACCAGCTCCCCATGCAGGTCCAGTCCGCCTTACACTCCCCGACCATGCAGCAAGTAAGTGCCGCGGCTGGCGGTGGAGGGAGGGCCGGGTGTCTGTTCACCCCTGGAAATCTGAGGGAGCTCTGATTCTGTTGTCCTGCTGAGTGGGGAGTTACGACGCACAAAGCCCCACTTTTGGAGATCTGTAATTCACACGCGGGGAGTTGGTGTAGGGCTGCCCCATCCCACGAAAGCAGAACTGCTTCCGCTCACAATGGCTCGGCTCTGTCATTGATACCTCTGGCTTCACCTCTATTTTCACCTATTTGGTTTTTGTTTCTTGGAAATGGTATCTTGGTTATTTTCTGATGTCACTGGTCTTATTGGGGTGGAGGTTTCCATATGTTTTGTTGTTGTTGCTTTTCAGGTTTTTGCTGGGGTGGTGGTTTGTTTTGTTTTGTTTTTTGAGACAGGGTCTCGCTTTTTAGTTCAAGCTGGCCCTGAGCTCAGCTTGGAACTCACAGCAATCCTCCTGCCTCTGACCCCGAGTGTTGGGATGACAGAACTGAGCCACCATGCTCGAAACTGTGATATATGGTTCTGATTGCTGGTGGGCGTTGGTCTCCACACCCTGCATTGTTGTATGTGGTTCCTGGGGATCAAACCTGGGCCCTTGTGCTTGCTAGACAGGCGCAGGAACCACTGAGCTGAATACCTGGCCCTCCATATGTTTTAAATATTATTTGGAAATGATGAGGAGAATTGTTGAGTCCAATAAATGCTGCAAAGTGATATCAAGTCCAAAAGGAAGTTGGATAGTCCCAGAAAACTGCAGTAACTGAACATCTGAGTCACAGTTTTCCTTAAACCTGTTTCAGGGAACCCTGGGATGTCATTGAGCAAGAGAGGGCCTAGCAGGTACCAGGCTCTGGGCTAAGGCGCCAGTGCTGGAAAATTTTAAATACATAAATAGGTTACCTGGCCTCTCCATAAAGCAGAAAACATGGGAAGTTTGGAAACTTCACTGTCCACTCCTTGATTATTGAAATCACTTGTGGGCAACCTTAACATTTCTTTGAAATAAACCTTTCATTTTGAATTTTGGTACTCTTTCACAGTTTAAAAATTAAAAGCAAACTACACAAATTCAACTGAGCATGAAGCATTTAAAAATCCTAAGAACTTGTTTTGGAAAATAACAGTAAAAATTAAAAATGATACCAAATTCAACTATTCTTGCAGTCTGTGTGTGAGTGTGTGTGTGTGTGTGTGTGTGTGTGTGCGCGCGCGCACATGTGACTCTGGGGAATAACCTCAAGATCTTTGCAATGAACTCATCTCCAGCTGTCTATTTTTTTTTTTTAATTTTGAGGGAAACACCTGCTAAATCACTGTGTAGCCCAGACTGACCTCAAATTTATATCTTCCTGCATCAGCCTCTCAAAGTTCTGGGATGATAGGAGTGTGCCACCATGTCTAGATGATTTTTATCGTACAAATACCGATATCCTCAGGGCTGCAAATAAACATGTAAATAAAGCCTTGCTACAGAATTGGTATCTAGCCCTCAAACCCTCAGTATTGAATGTAATCATATAATGTATATATAAAATGCACTGATAAAATCAGTTTTAATAAAAAAGAGGAAGAGGAGAGGAAACAAATATAAAGAGAAATATATGTACGCACAAGTTTTTTAAGACTTTTATTATTATCATCATTGTCTTCGTTATTGATGGGATTTCTAAGAGGTGACAACAATAAACTCAGTACCTTGATATTTTTCTCTCATCTTTAATTCTCAGCAAAGTTAGGGCATAAGAACATGTGTACTACAATTGTCTTCATCTTACTGATGAGAAAACCGAAACTGACAAGCTTGCATACTGTAGTCACAGGCTCAGAGCTGGAATTCAAATCCAGACCTGTGCAGTCATGAGAGCCGGGTACTTAAGCACTAAACTAACCCCCCCTCGCTCACAGCCATTCCTATAAACAATTCCCTCTCCCTCTGCAGTCCGCCTTCCACTTCAAATTAGAAAATCTCTTTCTCCTAAGACTTTGGAGGATCCTCAAATCCTAGTTAGTTCAAAAATTAGAATAATTATAGTGAACAAAAGGATTCAACCGACTCCCTGCAGTGTTGCTTGGTCCCTGAGTTCAGGATACTTGTAACCCGATGATTTCTTACCTAAATTCACCAAAGCCCAAAAGAAGACTCTGGGGAAGGGAGGCAAAAGCTAGACTGCACCTTCCTGCTCTGTTTACAGTGACATTTTGTGACCAAGTGATACTTGGAGGTCACATCTCCACCGCTCCTATCAGACACCCCTGAGGATCCCTGCACTGGAATGCATCAGTAGCATTTGCCTGAATCATTAGTGAGTTGAGGGACAGCTGTTTCGTTTGGGTAGACTGACCCCCACCTGCAAGTGCTGCCAGTTCGGGGTCCAATACTGTCCACAGTGTCTCTGTTCAGAGAGACTTCTTCCCAAAGGAGAGAATAGCAAAGGTGTAGACCCCTCACCAAGCTAAGGGCTAATGCTCTGTCCTGAGAGACCATTTTTCTAATTCACTCACTCAGATATGTCTCCTTTTTCTGTTGATGCTAACGCCTTAGATGGTTGCTATGATCCTTAATAGTTTTCACATATTTCAAAATTACATCATGTCACATGTAAAAATTCAAGAGATTTATCTTTCCATGGAAAATCTTGACCAAGCAGGGAAAAAAGTGTGGGTAACATTGGGCAATGTACTTATCATTATGTAAATCCTTTCTGTTAGTATTACTAAACCTCGAAGAGTACTGATGGTAGAAGCTCATTTCTTATATGTAGCACACTAATTGGTAGAAACTCAAACAGTAGCCACAAAAACGATGTTGACAACAATCACTTCAGGCCTTCATTGTGCGAGTAGTGTAATTTTTGACTAACGAGCAACTAAAAAAGAGTCAGTCAGTAGTGAGAGTGGTAACTGTTAGAAGGAATCAAATTAGGTTGTTGAATCTCAGGCCCTTGGATTTTTTGGAAAAGTTGAATTGATTGATTGATGATATGTTCATGAGACTGAGACTGGCAGCCCCAATGAGGTGATTGTCCTAAAACCAAAATCAAAGGGACCACACAGATGTCACTTAATTTACTGTAGTCACAAAAGGTAGTCAGGCCATCATTCACACCATGAGTCAGATTTTATCCTGCAGATGGAGACTTGTGTCGTGGATAAAACTTGACCTGATGCGTCATGCAAACCACCTCATCCCACAGATCTGTAACCACAGTTCAAAGTCCCTTCCTAGGACAGGAACTTCGAACCCATCCTCAGACATGAATGAGAGAAAAGAAAAGAGAAAGAGAGGAGATGATAAAGTTAATGGCTACTGTATTTTTAAAAGAATGTCTCATCTGTATTATTTTTGCTATTTTATTATCCTTTTGAAAATGAATGTATCCTACAAAAATAATTTTTTAGCTCACCAGAAATAATAATTTCACTTTTTTCTAGAATATTTTATACACTGAATGCATGGACCTACTTTTTTTTTTTTTGGTCCATTTTTTCCTGCTCACTCTATTGTCAAATGAGGTCAAGAGAAAAAAAAAATCATTAATATCTGTCAACTTCCTTTATAACCTTAAGAAAAAATCTTTGTATGATATCACACAGACAGATTTTCAATTTCCTTATGTAATAAACAGCTGCTTTAGGATTTGGGTGTAATTTAAAGGTTTTTTAAAAAATCACATTGAGATTGATGAATAAATCAGTCATGAAGACAAAAACATTGATGCCTGTTGGAAATACCTCTCCAGACAGGCAGGAAATGAAATTAGTTCCCAGTAAAGTGTGGATACGATGATCAGTGTTTGGTTGTGCTGCGGATTTTTTCAGACTTGCTATGGTGGCATAACAAAACTGCTAGGGCTACAGAAATCTAATTAAAGAGCAAATATCCCTTCTGACATCAAATTAATCTTTATCATGTTTCCTATTTTTATTTCAATCTGGCACCACAAAATGAAATTTAAAATTCCAAGCTTGCTACAAAACAGTTGGTGATTTTCCCCCTGAGTATTAAAATGCAAAATATTCAGTCTTGTTTAATTGGACTGCTAAGCAAACATTTTTCAAAAAATGTATATCATCATTGCTGTTTTCTACTTACATCCATAATAAAAATGTACTCAGTTTGAAATTTGACCTAGACATTTCTCCATATAATATTCTGATGAATGCTTTTTTTTTCTAAATTGAAAATAAAATAATGTTACTTCGAGCTCTATCTGGATTTTCTTGATCCTTGGATTGTTCTAGAGTTAGTACTTTGTTTTAATTTAAACATTGAAATTAGCTGAATTTTTAGCCTTGGAAGTTTGTACTAACCATAATTTTGATTTTATAAATTGGTGTATAATCACTTAAAAACTAATCTTTATCCAGTGTTTTCTCATTCAACCTCTGCAATGATTTCCACTAGATGGGAAAAAACTCAGGGATGTGTGTGGGTGTGTGTGTGTGTGTGTGTGTGTACACACAACTAACTCAAAATATTTTCACCTACTCTTTGTCTTCACACCTGTTTGCTTTTAGGTTACATTTTATTGGTTGTATAAAAATTCAATATGGAGAACTTTACATTAAAAATATAGGAAAACCCTGGCATTTACACATTGATCCACTCGTGGCTTTCTAACAGTAGCATCCAATAGTCCACACCAAAATTTATTTACTGAAAGACATGATTGATTGAGCCGCTACTATGGGCACGGCCCTGAAAACAGCAGTCATTGAGCATTCCAAATGCTGATCTCCAGTCCTCAGAGCTCAGCAGCCCTCCGCAGGGGGCTGAATGACGGAAGTGAGCACCAGGCTCCGAAGAGCTCCTCCTGCTCCTTCCCCAGCAGCACACTCATCAGGAGGACAGGAAGTCCAGAAAGCTGGGCAGAATGACAGGACCAGAGGAAATAAGGGCACCAAAGCCCATGAGACTCCATGTTGGAAATCTAAGAAGGTCTGGAGAAAGTAGAATTCTGTCTAGCAAGGGCTAGACTCCTAAATGGCCAGTTAAGGCTACAAGTTAGCTATAGTACCATCTGCACAGATAAGGTTATTTCCCACAAACTATTTGTTAATTAATATAGGGAATCTAGCTCTTCGTCTGGGTCAGCCAGGCTGGCTGAATCACTCATGTTCTGCTGATTTACTTCCAAACATTCCAAAGTTTACCTTTGCCAACCATTTGGGTGAGAGGAGAGGTGGACATTGGCTTGATATCTTTATAGCTTGGAAAATAAATTCGTGCCTTGAAGCCAGTATTGAGAATTGAGAACCTATGATACTAGATGCCAATTTTGAGGCTTAGGAAATAGTTAGTTAAAACCAATACTCCAGTCACCCTGCTGAGTTTAAGAAAAGTAAACGCTGTGGCGCTTTCAAAGCTTTCAACAAGTAAGTAGATAATGGTGCATTTTTTAAAAATACTCTTGATTTCTCAGCGGTTAAAAATCATGGATGGACTCTGCTGCAGAGACAACCACAAGATTAATTAAGTTGCTTTTTTTGGTCACTTCCAGCAAAGCTTACTTAGGCTGCTCTCAAATTCACCAGATAAGCTAAAAATAAATCTTCACGTATAATGCTTTTTGTTTACCAGATATAGCTCTATACTTCACAGATTCTGTCCTTGAATTTTTAATAGCTTTGCTAGGATTAAAAGTCAACACTTCACCATACTAGTGAATTAAAAGACTCTCCCCAAAGTCTGATTATTGTTTGCCAGTTAATAGACTTTTCAATTAAAACATATTTGCTCTGTCGTCCTCTTTTCCCTCTCTATGTTTTCTAATGGCAAGTTGTTTTGCATCTCTTTCCCTATATTACTCTGACAACTGTTAAAAAGCTTTGGTTGAAATTTTTTAGCTGAGAGAGAAATACAAATAAAAGAAGAAGCAGATGGTCCCTTTGTGATTGAATGAAGAAAAGGGGTTTTGAGAACAATATGTGAATAGGTGTAGTCTAATAAAACACTCAGCCACCTGCTGCCTGAAGCCTTCAAAAAAGATTCTGTTGCATATTCTGGGGATTAACCATTAATGTATCCTTAGGTTTGATAGAAAACATAAACTTTAAGGGCTTTAAGCTCTTTTCTCCCTTTGTTGTGATTGAGTTGGCTTCTCTGTTTTAAATTGTTTCTCGATCCAATTTATCAGTTCGAGAGTATAATTAAAGGTTTTCTGACACGGGTAAAGGAAGGAAAGGTAAGAAGAATGAACCGGCAGGCATATCTTTCTACTTTTGTTCTGAGTTTTCTGGGGCTCGCTGAGGGGCTTGCCCTGCAAAAGCAGGAGCAAAAGGCCCCTAGAGCGTTCACAAAGAATGGATAAATATTTAGATGTTTTACTACTTTAAATGGCTCTTTGATCCTTATTTGTGGACTCACTTTTTTACCTTTTCAGGGATTTACTCTTCAGCCTGACTATCAGACTATTATCAGTCCTACATCCACACCCGCACAAGTTGTCACCCAAGCAATGGAGTATGTGCGTTCCGGGTGCAGAAATCCTCCCCCTCAGCCGGTGGACTGGGATAACGACTACTGTAGTAGCGGGTAAGCGGATGGCCATCGCCACCTGGTGGTGATCGGTGCTCATAGCTTGCACCTTAGTCACGGATCTTGCTTTCAAATACAGTACGTGATGTGCAATATTTTTGCATATTCGGAAAGGAACAAGACGTCGCTACAGAAATTTGGAGCCATCTTGTAGCCCTTCCAAAATTAAATTAGTTTATATTCCTGTTCGTTGTACACATAAGTTAACTGTCCGTGCACAAGTCCATCCCTTAAGCTAGAACAAGCAATTCAAGTCCGTCCCGTTCCGTTGTCACCTCTAGCACAGGTTGTCTTGTAACGAGGCTGGTGTCTTTTCTCTCCGTACAGGGGCATGCAGAGGGACAAAGCACTGTACCTCACCTGAAAATCCGAACACCTCTTCTTTCCACTGAGGAATTCAGGGAAGCCCTTTCGCGGTGGATTGCTTTGCACAGTCAAGGCAGTTCTCCATTTTATTAGAAAATTCAAGTTGCTAAGCACCTAGGACCACTCGAGCTTGTGGGTCACCCACTCTGGAAGAAATAGTCATGCTTCTTTATTATTTTTTTAATCCTTTATGGACATTGTTTTTTCTTCTTCCCTGAAGGAAATATGGACCATTCAGATTTTATGTTGTTTTTTGCTGTGAAGTGCTGCGCGCTAGTAACTGCCTTAGCACCTGTAGATGTCTCGGATAACAGTCCTGGATTTTCCATTGGTTTTCATAATGGGTGTTTATATGAAACTACTAAAGACTTTTTAAATGGCTTGATGTAGCAGTCATAGCAAGTTTGTAAATAGCATCTCTGTTACACCCTCCTAGAGTATAAAACGTGAATGGTTTTGTAGCTAAACTGTAATTTCAAACTGGTTCATCCAGTTGATTGATTTCACAATAAGGGTTAAATTGGCAAACATTCATATTTTTACTTCATTTTTAAAAGTACTAATAGTTCTATATTTTCAAAATATTTGAAGAAAAAATATTCCCAAATGGTTTTAATTTAAAAACAAATTGGCTTTGTCTCATTGATCAGACAAAAAAAGAAAGTAGTGGTAAGGAAAGCGCAAACACATTTATTTTGTACTGCAGAAAAATTGCTTTTTTGTATCACTCTTTTGTGTAATGGTTAGTAAATGTCATTTCGGTCTTTTCATGTATAAAACTGCCAAATGCTTACCTGGTATCTTATTAGATGCAGAAACAGATTGGAAACAGCTAAATGATAACCTTTACATATGGCTCTGTATTATTGTTTCTTCATACTGTGTCTGTATTTAATCTTTTTTATGGAATCTGTTGCGCCTATTTATGAAATAATAAATATAGGTGTTTGTAAGTAAATTTGTTAGTATTTGAAAGAAGTTTCTTTGATGTTTTAACTTTTGCTGGCAAAAAAATTCACGCTTGATGTGAATACTTTATTATTTAGTTTTTACAGTGACACATGAATAAAGCCAAACCTGCTTTTCATTTAGCAGCAAATTAAAATAACCAACCTTTATTTTTGCATTTCTTTGGTTGATGAAAATGAAAACTTATTCTATTTAAGAACTATTTATTTCTTCCGATACAACAGAGAATTGTCCCAAAGTCACACAAGTTCCAAGACTAAATAGACAGACTCACGCTTTCCCTGAAAAAAGTTGCTTTTTGGTTCTCAGCTGGATTTAGTCCATTCTGAAAATTCCCCTCCAAAAAGTTAAAACTGAGTTACCCAAAATTCCTCCAGCTCCATACAGTTCCCAAAACCAGAACCCATGTAAAAATTGAACAAAGGACGGGCCGAAGTGAAGGAAAGCAGAGAAGTGACCTGAGTAATAGAAAGAGAGGGGGAGAAACACTCCAGCTTCAAAGGCCATTGATGACGGTGATATTCTTTCTCTGTTATGGCTCTATGAGCTACTTCTCTTTCCAGAATTCTTAAGTCAGTTAAGAAAACTCTTGTCATATTAGAGATTTGCTAAAGGACCACAACCATGGAGAAGATAGTTGAGGGTTTGCATAACCATTACACCAAAAAAGAGCTAGAAAGGCCATTTCTTGTCAGAGATTGCATTAACCAAGTTAATCTGGTAGGAAGTCAAGAGAGTGGCTGATGTCTCTCATGGAATGTACAAAATAAGTTTAACAACTTAAATCAACCCAAATATAAGCAGCATGTAATCCAATCAGAATTAAAAAGACAAAAGGTGTGCTTGCTTTCAAGTGACTTAGGGCCCTCTACGACCTTGAGCCACTGAGCGTATCATGGCTAATAACTAATGCAGATCCAGTGTGATTAGTAAAGCAGCTGTAGCTGACAGCTCTAGTTTCCCTGTCTCCAAACTGTCTAAGAACTTACATGATGAAGTTCACAGCTTATTGTTTGTCTACTTAATATCTGACTTCCTACGAGCACTACTAATTAACTAATGCCTTTTATTTATTATATTATGATAAAAAGTTTTCTCTTAAATCTAAGCTGAGAAGGTAATTACCCTACTGAGAACAAGCAGCTCCAGCTCTGACAGGTGGTTTGTCCAGGGAAGTACAGCACTCTTTATGGCTTTCCAGAGTAGACGCATAACCAGGGTAGAGAGAGCGTTGCAATTTAATACCAAATACAGTAAAAAAAAAATAAATGTAAATTGGGCCGGGGAGTTAGCTCAGTGGTTCCAGTGCCTGTCTTGCAAGCTCAAGGACCCGGGTTCGATCCCCCGGAAACCACATACCAGTGGTGGCTCACACCTGTGATCCCAGCACTCGGGAGGAAGAGGCAGGAGGATCGCTGTGATGTGAGTTTGAGGCTGAGCTCAGGGCCAGCCTGAACCACAAAAGCAAGACCCTGTCTCAAAAAAAAACAAAAAAAACAAAAAAAAAACTTTAAATAAATAAATAAACTATTAAAAAATAAATAAAATAAATAAATGTAAATAAAAAATACATCGTCAATAAAAACTCTTTCCATGTCTGAGTATTCTATGTGGGGACCTCCCGGTCTCTAGAGAACAGGCTCATCGGACAAGGATGAAGACCTCGAGAAAATGAGGAAGGAGAGAGTCAAGCAAGGCAGGGATGGATGGCTGCCAGGATCTCAAGGGTTCCTGCCTGAAATTCTGGGAGTGCTGCTTACCGACCTAAAAAATGAGCTATGACCTACGAAAGTTGCCATCCATACTTCCTCTGGCTTTAAGAAAGGCAGGGCTAGTATGGGCACAGTCACCAGCACACTTGTACCTCCGGAGAGGCACAGCCAGTACATGCCACATACAGTTCACTCTCTGCTACACACGCTGCATAATCCTTGGGCCCTGAATCAAACCATCCCAAGACACTCAGCCATGGCATTGAACATAAAATATCTTCACCAACATACCCCAAGTCAGAGCGACAGTTGCTGAAAAGTGAGGGTGGAGCTGGTCGGTAGGAGTAGGTTTCATCTCCAAGAAAATCCAGGAGGAATAATCAAAAATCCCAGTCCGCATCCCAGCAAGCATGAGCTGACAAAGGAAAAATGAGTCACATAATGACTCCTCATTGATCATATTTGTGGACATACCAAATGATGAACTTTATCTCTGGTTATTCTTATCTGTTGTCTTTATGACAAAAAAATGTCCTCTCCATGGGAAACGAGCTCTCCATGGCAAGTCATGACAGACAAAGGCAGTATATCCAGGCTGACTCATCACCAAAAAAAAAAAAAAGGAAAAGAAAAAGAAAACCCACATAAAAAAATTTAATGCAAAGTACAAAACTAGTAAATCAACAGCCTACCTTTTTTCATGGATCTCTTACCTTTTGCAAAATAGTTGCCCCACTTACTTGGAAGGCCATTCGACTGACCCACCTAAAACTGCAAACATTTGAGTCCTTTGCTAACACAAACGGTAATTTCATTTTGCTCCACCAGAAGACATGGGAACTAGGGACAGTGGGGCTTCAATTACGCCTTCAGATGTCATTTTTAAGGGAGTTAAAAGTATTTTACAATATTCTGGCAAAAAACTTGAAGAAGTCATTAGTTATGTTTGCTTACAAGTTAGTCCACTTGAGTCCATTCTAGACAGCTATGTTGTTTTGAAGAATATTTAAGTCTCAGGTCCAGTGAATCACTTTATTTTTTGTTTTAATACAATTGTTTGTGTAGACATTTGTAACAAACAGGTTATTGTATAGAACATGAAAAAATTGGTTATGTATAGTTATTTCCATAATATTTATTTGGTGAATGGAAATTTGACCTGTATTTTCTTATTTTACTCAAACTCTCAATTTAAAATATGGATACAAACAAAAATATTCATCTTTGTTGCTGGCATTTGGACACTGAAATACTGGTAAGGAAGAAAACTGATATCATGAGTTTGATCCCTAAATATGTACTACACTGAGAAACTCTACTTAAGGGGTAAACTCGTGACCATCATCCCACAGTACAAATCTCTCTTTGACTTTTTGAAATAAAATAATTTCCCTATCTTCAAAATAACTTAAAATATCATAGCTCATCCTAGGTGCACAACAGATGCAGAGATAAAGCAATCAGTGAACCATCACAATCTATCCTCAGTAGGAATTGTATGCCTTCTTAATTTGGAAGCTTTTGACTAGAGACAAAAATTAAATTCTTGCTTATAGGCAAGCAAGCATTAGAGGTGAAGAGAAAAAAAATCTATAGTTATCAAAAGATTAGAAATTTTAAAATTAATCTTATATTTTGGCTTACATAATAGAACAGGATTTTTTTTAGTTGTGACAAAAGTAAAGGATAATAATACTCTGACATCAAGAAAATAAGAAGCAAGGGAAAGAAGAGGTGCTAGACATGTATGTAAGAGGGTGGAACCTCAGAGAAATTTCAGATGATGAGTTTTATGGAACAGTATATTAAAACACTGATGAACAAGAATCTGATTTTTTTTTCTAATTACCAAGTCTGAGTATGACTTGATGAAGCATGGAAAAGAACCTTATTTCCTGACTTCTACCTAAATGATACCAGGATCAGAACAAGCTGCTCTTTTTAAAGATCCTGAAAAGAGATTTCTTTATTTTTATTTGGCACAACTTCTCAGTGTAGAAAAACCTTGGCTAACAACACAGTTTCCAAACCCTTGGATAAGACTACGGATGAAAGAAGGAGAATAAGGACCCTTGAAACTCACCAACCAAAGTAGGAAGGCTGGTGGGGGGTACAAATTCAGGACCCCATTGGATGCATTTGGCAGCTTAGTATATACACAGAGTCAGCTCTGCATTCTCATTTCAGACACAACCAAACATGTCATTGGTACCCAGCACCAGGCGGCACCATAGTAGATGAGAAGATGTGAGTTCTTATTCCAAGATGGCAGACAACTGAGAACAATACTGTGTTGTATTTCATTACAATCTGAGCTACAGCTAATGAAACAAGACCACTAGCACAAACCATTTCACATTTTATTAACAGTTTGCCTGCAAAGAAATTTAAAAGTGAAATTTTATTCACAGTGACATAAGGCCAGAGAGAAAAGTGACCAAAAATAAATAAATAAATAAATAAAACAGAAAGACAATTCAACAGAGAAAACAAAAATTATTCTAGAGACTATGAAGCAAACAACAGTATTTTCTTTAAAAGTCTGGAACGTCCCTGTTTGACAATTGTATGTTTACAATAAACCCAAACATAATTGCGCTGATGGGCTGTCAGGGAAAAGATTAATTTGGCAAAGATTAGTATTGACTTGCTGTTTATTAAGGCTTTTAAACAGCTGTATCTGGCGGCATTCCTGTAAGTGGCTGTCATATCTGAAAATCAGCCTCACACCCCGGTGCTCGCCAGCTGTTACAAACAATCTTCTACCACTTTGAATGTCTTTCTCCAGGCCAAACAGCAAGAGCAAACTATTGCCAAATGAGCCTTTTTCTCCTCCTGTCACTTTTTGGGGGTGGGGGTGGGGAGCTTCTCAGTGCTGAAATGTCAGCTTGGGGCTGATGGCTTAGCTGATAAGAGACACCGGAACCAGTAGGTGGTTTGGGTGCTGGATGAACGTGTTCTCCTTGTACAGAGTGGCTGTGCTGTCAGTCACCTCACACAGATGAATTTTAAACAAAATAAAACAAAACAAAACCGCAGCTTGAAACTGTTGTAGGTAAAAGGTTTTAAAGAGACAGCTAGAAAGTGGCTCTATCAAAGGTCTACCACCATTAGAATTCCAAAGTGAGTGTGTGGCTTGCCCCAGACCTGCCTCGTGCTCCGTGTGCCATCTCTCTCCCTGAAGAGGCAGTCTGAGGAAAGCTGGGTAGTGGCCTTTAATCTTCAGTCAGCCTGGAAGCCAGCTCAGCCTCCTAGACTTGGCCAGGGTACAAGCTGCTTTGTAAAACATGTCCTACGTACTCTGACGCAGTGGGAACCTGTAGAATGAAATTGGCTTGAGTGTTTTGAAGTCAATAAAAGAAAAGGGCAGATTGAGTTTTTGGTTGGAATAAGACCCAATGGTTTCAAATCCAAGTAACGTCATAAAGGCAATGGAAAGAACAACATTCCAATGTAGTTAAACAGCAGACTACAAAGGACCCAGTGTCGCGGTGAAAGTCATGTCAGTCTCTCCACCACGACGGGTGGGGGAGGGGTTGGCCTCCACCTTTTCCATGTTGCATCAGACTGGAAGAAGCTGCTGCAGCAGATGCAGAAGGAAATTGTCATCCTTTAACCTTTTCTCTGCAGACCCTTCCCCATGACACTATGGGGGGTGTCAGGTGGGAGCTGCCTAGACCCTGAGCCTCTGAGAAGAACCCTGCAAGCAGATGGTTCCCACTTTCACCTCCACAGGAATCTTTTTTTTTTAAATCTTTCTTGGTACATTCTGAATACACATCATCATCACATTCAACATTGAGAGTTTGTAGCAGAATATGACATGACTTGATTCTCATTTTTTCCCCTTTCTCCCTGCCCTGAAACCTCCACCCCCTTTATACATAATCTTTGTTTCCTTTTTTCTTTATTATTATCACATTCATTTTCCCCTTGTTATTTATCCCTACACACGCTTCCCTTTTAAATATTTTCTATTTCACAATATCAACTATACATACTACAATTCACAGGTAGCTGTTTTGAAGTCTTTGCTATTGACCCAGTCAGATGCTTGATGTTTGACTTAGGTCTAGAACCATTTTTTTCTCAGCCTGGAGAGCATCCAGGATCACCTTGGGTATCCATAGATATCCGAGAGTTCTGTCTCTTGCTCTTTTCGTGTGCCATCACAGGGGAATGCTGGGGTTGGGGGCGAGGGGATACAAATTGCTCCTGTGAACAGAAGTGAAGGAGCATGACACAGAAGAGAGGATGTATGTTTGCTTCATTGCCCTGACCCTAGCTCTGCTGAAGCCCAAGTATAAACGGAGGAAAATCAGGAAGGGAGAATGACCAGTGGCTTTCGATTCTGGAGTATTCCAGTCTCCAAAATGTCTGTTTAGTTAAAGGAACCATGGCCATTTTCTAGGGAAAGAACCAATTCTATAAGCTCTCCCTGTACTAATAAATTAAGCCAACTGCTGAATCGAACAGAAATACACCTCTCACCTGGTCCAAGGGTACCTTTGCATGTACATCAAAGCAGTAGTAACATGGCTCAACTCAAAGCACATACAACAATTAAATTTGCTCTTAAAGTAAAAACACACGGTAGGTCGGGGGAAAACAAGTGGCTTTTGTTGATTTGCTGTTGCTTTTTTTTTTTTTTTAAAGACCATCTTACTATGTAGCCTAAGTTGGCCTAAACTTGTGATTCTCCTGCTCCACCTTTCCAAGGAGCTGAAGTTACAGGCATGTGCCACTGCCCCCGCTCATGTGTGTTCTTGTCATCTTGCAACACAGCCTTTGACAGACATTTTCATCATTTAACTCCTTATAAGTTTGATTGTGCCCCACTGGCCCAGGATTCTGTGGTTCTTCAGATGAGCTGAGTAAGGGAGTATGCTAACTCATGACAGACTCTGATGAAGCCAAGGGAATGAGAGAGGGTCCTATTCTGGTTCACAAACAGCAAGAAAGCTCCCCTTGTAATTGGCGGTCCTTTATACTGGAAATGTAACTTTCCTAGACATGTAGAAGTAGTTCCAACTGAAATTAACCCGCACTGCTATCCTGCTAGATTTATCTTCTAGATGACTGCTCAGTTTTCCCAGCCTGAGGAAGATCCTCAGGATGCGTGAATCGTAACAAATGCTGTGCTGCATTCTGTCACACTTTTTTTCCTAAATCAAGGGAACCACACAGAAAACCTAAATCTGATATCAACAAGTGTTTCATATAAGAAAGGAAGAACTGTATATCTTAATGAAACTGCGATTTCCGGGTAGTATTACAAAATGTGCACGTCTACAAAGCCATTCTCCTGCGGAGCTGACTCCTTCTTAGCACCTGGTTTCAGGCTGTGGTTTCCGCAGACCAGTGTCACAGAAGCGACAGTCCTTCACAGCAGCAGGTGCCCGAGGGGCATTTTAGATTTCTTTTCTAACGTTCTCTATTTTCTTTCTCCATTTTGCCCCTCTTTCTCTCCTCTTCTTTCATAACAGGAGGGAGAATTCGCTACTTTATATAACCTACCGGTTCCTTTGCATCCTGCGAGCACTCACTTTCAAAGTGCCCACAGTGGGAAGGGCCAGATCGCCTGCCGCGGCACAAGCTGCAGTCCAGTTTCCCATTGCCATCACTGATCCCTTCGAGGATAAATGGAAAGCGCCCGTTCCCTCTCCTCCCCCTCTGCTTCCTAACGCAGACCGATCAGAAGTCTCTAAGGACTTTCCCACATGACTTCCCACTTCACACCACAGATGGTTTAGATAAAAACTATTAGTTTCATTTATTCCAACAGCTTCATCTGACCAAAATGAGTCTATTTTTAGCATTTTGCCTACAGCTCTGTTTTCACATTCTCGGAGCTGTAAAGCAGTTTTGCTGATTTCTCATGCTTTAATCATCATCATCCCTACCACCCAACAAGCCTTTGGACTCGATGGATCTGATGAGTCTTCTGAGGGGGAACGTGCTTTAAAAAAAGAAAAAAAAACCGGCATTAGAATGGCTTTACAAATTGATTTATGTATATTTTATAGAACCCTTGTTTGCATTTTTCCATGAGGTTATTTTTGATCATTGCAATTGCAGCGTAAGCACTGTGTGTGATCTGTCAAACGTAATGATGCCCGCTCTTCATCTTGGTTTTATCTTGATGTCATTACGCTGGAGAATATTTCCATTTGGACAACATACCACTACAAAAAATTCTGTAACTCTTCAGAAAATGCAAGTTCAAAGAGAGGAACTACAAATAAATAGGTCAAAACGTCACCCACTTCTGCTTGTGGCTCGGAGTTGATGTAAACTGTCTGTCGCATGTTACCTTAAGCTCAGTTCCTCTGGTAGTACAAGAAAAAAAACCTGCTTAATTATTTAGAGATGGAAATGACAGGTGGAACTATATGACATCAACTCCATTTGATAACACAGCAAGAATTCTATCTATAGTGGCACAAAACTTGACTGATTTCTCCAAGCAGAAGATAGGAGTTACCCAACTTGACTTCCAATTCCAGTGCCCTCTGTGCTACCTCCTTTCCCCCTATAGGACTATTTCTTTCTTGTGTTGTTCAGTGATATTGTGTGTACATGTGGGCTTGTTGCTGAAGGAGATGAGAAGATTCACCCCCTCCCATTATTTCCCCTGCTTTTAATCAGTAGCTGTCAAGACTGCCATGACCACAGACATTTGACAGGCACCAAGGACAGATGCTATCTAAGACCATCTTAGAGCATGTCAACATCAACATCTAGGCCTTATTTTTCTGCCCACTAGGGTTAAAATAAGCTCTTTAATTATTTTTGACCCACAAGCATAACCATCTAGCCTCAGTGTGATAGAACAAGGTTAGTTTCACTGGGTGCCCATAGCTTCTGCTTACAACCCCAGTTGTGTGTGTCTGAGAGAAGGAGTGGTCAACTTACACTGCATTCCTTGAACTTTATTAAAGGTACAGCTTACAGCCCCACTGAGTTAACCCACTGTAGAATCTGGACTTTCTATCTACCCCAGAAGGACCCTATGTTGGTCTCCACAGACAAGTTAAATAAGAGGAGGTCACAGTGATCTTACCATTGGCTTTAAAAACTCAAAGACTTGGCTAGTCATGGTGGCACACATCTGTAATCTGGGCAAGTGGGAGGCTCAGAAATGAGAATCACCATGAGTTCTAGGCCAGTCTGGAATACAGAGTGAGCCTTTGTCAGAAAGAAAGAAAGAACGAAAGAGAGAGAGAGAGAGAGAGAGAGAAAGAAAGAAAGAAAGAAAGAAAGAAAAGAAAAGAAAGGAAAAAAGGACTCTCAGTGGCCAAAGTATAGGAATGACACCAACTTGAAGCCTGGGCACCTAATAATAATAAGGATATATCCATTGTAACCTGAGGTTATCTGATAGAAGCTCTGGAAGAGTGTGTCTCAGACAAAACACCTACAAGAAGTGCACAGTGCTCATCAGCATTGTCTTTCTCATCATCCTCAATGTGTGTAAGCATTCATCTTGTTTGTTTCCTCCTGTAGTACTTGGAGAAGGAAGAAGAGAAAGAACAAAGAGTAGTACTAGTCTCCAAATTTACAGACACTTCTTGCTTTCTTTTTTACACTGTTGAATATTATAAATATATATTATAATGACAGCTCTTGTGGCTCTTCCATTGCTTGCAGATTAAAATTACATCTAAGCCCATTTACTCCACCACACAAAATTGGACACCAATCCACCTTACCTGCTACTGCTTTTCAATTTTCTCTCTAATGTTCTAAACTCAGACAACCAAATTCCTTGTCAACCCTAAATACTATACTACTAGGTGCCACATCTTATAATTACTCTTCTTGTGTCTTCTCATTTGTTAAAGCTTCTCATTCTAATAAATTGAATAATCTTTTGCCAATATTTCCACAGAACTCTAGTCCACCCTTAAAAGTTTTAAAATACATTATGAGTATTTGCCTTTGTATACATTTCCCTAGGCTAAATTAGGAGTTCCTGGAATACATTCTGCTTTATGATCATTACAGTACCCACATACACAATGCTTGGTAAACATGTGTATAATAAATAAGTGTTGAATGAATGAATGATGTCTTTCATTCTTCTGGACAAAAATTTCACAAGTACATGATTGTCTTCTAGAGAAAAAGATATAGGAGATCATCCTTTGGAATCTTTCTAAAGGTAATAGAAATATCAAATTCTTAGTCCTCCCACAATATCTTAAGAGATGGCATCCTATTAAAGAAGTTTGGAGGGTTGCTTTTATGTTCTACAGAATTGCACAGTGGAATTTTATGTGCAAAAATGGACTAGAAACTGAATTTAAGGGCTAGAAAGAGCTGAAGTGCTCAAGGGTAAAAGAGAAGATAATTTTGAATGGCAGGGAGTATTTTACACAGAAAGGAGTGCGGAAAATAATGCAAAAGGAAGAGTTAAAGGAAATACCAACTTATAAGGGTCTAAGTCTCTGAGAGAGATGAAGCAGCCCATGTTGGATATCAATTATAAACTTCAAGAATACTGTCACACATTTGTTCAAGAAAAAAGGAAAATGATGTTCACTGCAGAATTCTGTGCAGTAGCTAAGACTGAAAATAACCTAAATATGCATTCATAGACAAATGGATACAGTGTGGTATAATCATGTAATTGAATACTTTATGGCTCCTAAATATTTCAAAATTTGAATTTTCTCAATTTTAATCCCAAATGCCAGATAACCTCAGAACAGTGTAGAAACATTACATCTGAAATAGTTTCCCATTTGATATTAAATGTTAATCTCTCTCAACATTAAATATTTAACTCTCTACTTCCACTACTATTCTCCCACCATTTCACAAAAATCTCTTACACCCATAAGAAGGTATATATGTAACTTTGTAGATGTCACAGGAAGGACTCAGTTTCAGATCTTAGTCACCACAGAGGGAGAGCAGTAACTTGAGTAAAGTGACAAGATCAAAAGAAAAAATCTACCCAAAGTCAGCAGAAGCTGGGGACAAACATGAGAGGCTGAAGATGTACACAGACTATTCTCTTCCCCATTGGCTGAGCATCCACAGGACACACAGCAGGACCAGCTGTCTCTGAATCTTGCTGTAGCCTCCTGTCCAGTGATGCAATGGTTTCCTCTGGCATGTGCTGTTATCCATTATTAGGCCCTTACCAGAGGTGGCGCCTTATCCTTGGACGTCCAAAACTAGAGGATAAATGAAACTGCTTTCTTTCTAAATCCTTATGCTCAGGGATTTTAGTATAGTAATGGAAACTGAACTATACACCAATGCAGATACTCTGCCAACTCCACCCTCAATACAGTGTTACCCCAAAACTGCTGGGATTAGAGAATGAAGTGAATACAAAAAAAAATTACAATACTGGGCCGGGGATTTAGCTCAGTGGTTCTGGCTCCTGTCCTGCAAACACAAGGACCTGGGTTCGATCCCTGGTTAACCACATAACAATACTGGGCATGGAGACTCAGGCCCAGCAGCAATCAATAGCACAGTCCACAGTGTTGGGCATGGTAGCTCATGCCTATAATCCCAGGACTTGAGAGGCAGAGGTAGGAGGATTGCTGTGATGTGAGTTTGAGGCTGAGCTCAAGGCCAGCCTGAACTACAAAGTGAGACTCTGTTTCAAAAAAAAAAAAAAAAAACAGAGTACAATACATAAACTTTGTGGAAATGTTGATTTTGCATATTATCTAGTCATCTTCAGAGCTTAAAGGTATACGGTTTGTTTCAAGGACCTACTAAAATGCATCTGTTCAAAGTGGCCTCATGAAACTGAATTCACCCAAAGGCCACACAAGAATGGTATGTGCCCACACATTAAACCTGTGGAGACAGGGATATAACAGAGAAACAAGAAGTCCTAATGGTCCCACTGAAGGCAGAAACTGCTAAAACTGGAAAGGAAAAATGATGATCACTGAAGCATTCGAGATTGCTTCAGCCCTCACCCAATCAGATTACCAGTCTCCTGCAAAGGCCAGCTGCATGGCTGCATGTGTAGCAAGCTTAGCCTGAGATTTCCTCCTTTGACATCTGTCTGCTAAGTAGGTTAGGGGACAAGTGGTTCATTGATGACCCCTCTTTCTTTTCTTTTTCTCTCTTTGGACTTCTTCCATGGGAATTTATGTAATTGAATATTCTATCTGGTTCAGTGGTACAGGAAGATATCATTTGAAACCAAAAAATGTTATCAATTATTTTTATGGAAGTATGGAAATTTCTCTTTATTTCTGAACTTCAGCTAGGGGGGATTATTGGCTGCTAGGTTGGTAAGGGCTTCCTGGCTTGACCTTGTTTTGGGTATATTTGTTAAGTTTATAATTGGGGCTTTCCAGTCCACTGTGAGTTTTTAAAAAGTGAACTCTAAGAGGAGATTTTCTTGGTTCAGGCCATATTAGAGACCTCATCCTCTCTTTCTCACTCTCTGCCTACCTGTCTCTGACTCTCCCCACTCTCTTCCTCCACCTCTTCCCATTCTCTTCTTTCTCATCCAAGTACAGTGCATTAAAGAATCACTTAGAAAAATAAATCTCATTCCTCTTTCAACCACATTGTGAAAAACTGTTGAATGGCATGATTTTAGGTTGTTTTTTAAAACTAATGGAGCCTTAAGACTACTCAGATTATTCCAAACTAAATTCTAACCAGAAAGCTTTTTTGTTTACACCATACCATTACGAGGAGTTGAAAGAGCCATTTTTAAGAAAAACACAAGTTGGTGCTCACTGGAAAGGTGAGCTCAGTGTCTTAACAGTGACATTTGAGAGAGGGTATCCTAACTCTTGCTGCAATTAGACTTCTGAATGTTGAGCCAATGAAATTGTTTTGAAGTATAAATCATACTAAACTGATATGATGAATGCTTTTTCTAAAGATATATCCTGTAATTATTTTATAATTATCAATACAAAGAGATATGATAACACTTAGGTTTTTTTGGAGAGACAGAGAATTTTGAGGTTTTGATGGCCCTGAGTAGAATGATCTGTCCTATCTGGACAGGCCAGTGCTTGATGCATTTTATGCTGATGATTTCCTCCTGTTCAGACACTCTTGAGATGCAAGCCTCACACCTATCACACCACCAAGGGTGTCTGCAACTCTATAGTATGAGTTCTTACCCTTGGAAGCTATATTCACAATACTGTTTCCTCAAAAAGACCAACTGTCTCACTGGGAAGAAGCTTGAAGACTGTGTAGAACTTAAACCAATAATCTATTCACCTGGATAATGTAACTCTTTCATGAAATAGGTGCAGACCCATTCTTTTTAAAAAAAAATGTAAGACAGTTTTCTCAACCTAATAAAAGCTTAATTTAAAAAATAGAAACTATCTTGTCAATGTTCCTTTAGGGCCAGATTTTGGGTTTTTATCTGTTTGAGAAGAAACATGTAGTGAAAATATAGTCAGTACTGGTTTCTCCTGCCAGAGTGTAGAGGAAGCTGGAGGACAGTGGGCAGAACCAGCAGCTCTTTTTGGTAGAGAGGACAGACTCCAGATTACACTGGCCACACGTATCTGACATGTGCCATTTTGTGTCTGACATGTGCAAGGCATTGGAGGAAGCCCGTAAGAGGGGCTCAGCATCAAGAGATATACACACAAAGATCATGTACTATCTAAATCAACTTGTGTAAGTGTAAGGCGGATCCTGCTAACAATCACACTGTCCCGCAGAGTAAACAGGACCATATTGAGCAGACCAGGTGTTGGTACATTTTACTTCTGAGCCACATGTTCCATGGGCTACAGGTTCAACCTCACCAAAGCTTATATTTCTTCAACCATAAAACTTGACTGAAAAATTCCATTGCCTCGGAGTTGATAGGAAGTCTGCAGAACACAATGGAATGTCAGATCAAGCCCTGGGCAAACTCAGAGCACTGTGTACATGAATCACCTTTGAAAATGTGTCTTGCCATAGTAGGTCACATTCACCCTAGAACTACTTTTTGGGCCTCCAGTTCTCACTGCACAGAACAGTCTAATAGCCCCTGGCAGTTCTCTGTGCCAAGGCTCTGAGCCAAGCTGCCTCAGAAGGCATGTGTTTCTCTGGTCTTTGAACACATTTCACTGTCAAAACTCCACCGCGTGGCCACAGACTACTCTCTGTCTCCTCATTGTCGTACAACTGCAGACACTCAGACAGCCAGGACCCAAGTGTTCTGTGGTCCCCAACACCACACCTAGATTTGGCAGATGATTTTTAAGTCAGACATGTTGAAAAACATTTATTTCAAAAGTATCTCCTCTTTCCCTCACTTTAGCTGCCTCTGGACATGTAGAAAATACCACAAAATCCTGAGTATATCAGCATAATCCCCTTGGGTATAAATCATGTAGGTATTGTAATAGACATAGAAAAGATATCACACAAAGACTCACACCTGCAGGAAGTCTAACCCCAAATTAATCAAACATATTTATATATGTATTATAATGTTCAATTTCCTATCACTGTAAAGAAATAAAAGAGATGATAAACCTTTTATTTTTTAAGGTTTTTTGAGACAGTGTCTCGCTTTGTGGTTCAGGCTGGCCCTGAGCTCAGCCTCAAACTCACATCACAGCAATACTTCTGCCTCTGCCTCCCGAGTGCTGGGATTACAGGCATGAGCCACTACGCCCAGCACTGTGGTATGTGGTACTGGTTGCTGCTGGGGTGAGTCTCCACACCCAGTATTGCTATGTGGTCACCAGGGATCGAACCCGGGTCCTTGTGTTTGCAAGACAGGCGCTGGAACCACTGAGCTATATCTCTGGCCCAACAGGTGACAAACTTATGAACAGGTTTATGTTCAAAGCCCATTGCTTTGGTCTTCACAGCACATGGCAGAGCAAAACCACACACATTACAGCCAGGGAATGAGACAGGAGATGGATTCTCACCAATCACTTTAAGGCCTCCCACGACCTAAGGACCTCACATTAGGGCTAAAGTGCCAAAAGTGTCACCAATTCCCAATAGTACCACCTTGAGAACCAAGCCTTCAGCACAAGATTTGGGCAACACTGATCCAAACTACAGCGATAGGAAATAGTCCCAGGGAAGAGAGCCACACCAGGTTTTTCCTGCAATAAGAGCTAGGCCACATGTGGCCTGTTTTGTGTGTCATAAAGTGACAGGGAGGAGGCTTCTTTCAGCATGGAGTTTCTTATTCTTCCATGGCTGTCTGCAGTCGCATTAGCAGCCACTCATCCAGGATGCCCTCTGTGAATTCTCTCAAACCAGAAAGCCACCTTGCCTGGTCATTCCCACTTCTCCAAGGCACCACTCACTGGAAATCAACACACGTGGGATGGTCCTTGCCTCCGCAGGGCCATCCCAGCCCCAGGCTCCAGCTACAATGTCCTTGGTGATCTCATGGGGACCGTCCTACTGTCCTCCCCCTTTCCCCTCTTATTCCAGAGGAGCATCTTAGTCACTTTCCTTGTTGCTGAGACACAATATCTGACACACACAATTTCAAGGCAGAGGGGTTTATTTGGGTCTCACAGGTTTCAACACATCATCGATCTGCTGCATGTGAAGAATGATACAGTGGAAGGGCTGGGTGAAGGGATGCCTCTACTGTGAGCAACAGCAAGAAGCAAGAAGCAGAGAGGAAAAAGGGAGAAGGAGACTACGGTCTGCATTTCCAGGCCATGCATCCACTGGCTCACCTCAAACCAGTCACCACACTCTAACAACAAGTCAGCCACAACTCAGTCCAGTCACCTGCACACAGGGAAGGCTGTGGAGGCACAGCCAGACCCCAGCCCTAGCAGGGCCATTCCAAGAACGTTCTCTCACAGCATTCTCACACATATATCTCTGTTCGAGGCTGCTTCCCAAGAAACTCAACCTCAGACAAAGCACTCTTCCTCTCTCTAGTTTCTGTCAGGAAAGAAGACATCTAATAAGTTAAAGACATGTTAAATATGTCCCCCAAGTTGACTGAGGCAGATCTCTCTCAGGAGTGAGCTGATGAGAGACGTTTAGCAGTCAGTCGTCAGTCACGAAGTCCTTGAGGAACACAGGTACATCCAGCCCATAGGATGAGGGGATTTTCCTACCAACAGCAACGGAATAATTTAGCTATTATTTTAGTAAAGACTTCTAAAGGAAACTACATAAACATATGTATATTATATGCCATATATGTATAGTCCTTAATTATTAAGGTTGCCTATTTTTCAAAATACATAACATGGCATTAAATATCTCTAGAGAAAAAGAAAAATTGCCCAATTCTTACCATCTGCCTGCTCATTTAAGAAATCTATGTAAGCTACAAATGGTTCCAAGTCCCATGACTAGTTCTGTATTCCTGGAATCTAATTCTTAATGCACTGAGAAATTTGTGTGCGGTTCAATTCTATGCCGAGTACTATCAAGAAGGAAAATTCTGCTCACATTTGATGTTTCATCTTTCTGTACAGATTTGTATAAATAATTGTACCGGAGGTTTTCACTCAGGCTTCTAATTGGACAAAAGTTTATCAATTAGACTGAAAGAATTCTCTAAACCCAATGAGTCAGAAAGCTAACACTTCAGAAAAGTTTTTTAAAAGGTACACTTTCTTACCATGTACAAAAGCAGAAAGACACTATAGAATAACAGAGTCCCTTTTTGAAATTACTACTTGCACATAAATCCTCCCTTTTAGATTATGAGTCATGTCGCATTAGTGATGAAATAAATCTAAGTGAATGAAATTTAAGAAACTGGAAATTACTATTTAGGATTTGCCACATAGGATCTGGGTCTCTCTTGAAGACTTGAAGGGGATAAGGTGGAGGCACAGTAGCTAGGTTGCCTCAGGATCCTGACTTTGTAGATGCAAAGCCCTGCTCACACCCATAGACCAGTCCCTTATCCCTGGACCACGAGCACAAAACCAGGTGTCCAAAGGACTTGTCTGCCCCTCCCCCAGCTGTTCATAATGCTTCAGGACCTCGAGTCTCCCCACCCAACCCAGCCAAGAGTGATACAGGACACAAACTCATCACCTCCCACAGTCCTTACTCCTCATACTAAAGTCAGAGCATAAGTAGAAACTAAACTCTGATTGAAGTGAAGGGGAAACCTCTCACTTGCATCTCCCTAAATCCATAGATTTCATGGAACTAATGACATCTAAATTTAGGGACATGTTCAGAAATAGCTCTTGGTAATGATGTGTAACAAAACCTGACATTGAAATGGAACAATCAAGTAGCCACTTGCAGCAAGCCATCCCCACTGAGCCTAGACTCTTCTGTCCATGCTTACATCTGGGTTCCTAACTCTCCCGTTTTGCACATGGATAGCGTAAGTCTCAAACTGATAGAAAAGCTGTTGCAGGAACTGGAGCTTTACGAGAAATAGATTTAGTGGAATAATTTAGAAGTCTCCGCTGATGGTAGAACTATTGGAGAACATCTCTACCCCACGCTCTGCCTCTGGGACAGATCCCTGAGCAGCATCTGTCATCACAAATGTGGAGGATTCCTGGGATTCAGGCTAGTCAGGTTTCTCTGAGTCTGACAAGCCACAGTAACAAGGAAAAGATCTCCAAGGAAAAGTCAATGCAACCAAAATTCACTGTCACATGCAAGTATCTCATGGGACAGGAAGGCAATTTCTAGAATATCAGCCAGTAGAAGTGCAAGCATTTCCATCCATTTCACTCCATTATCAGATACACAATACCATAAGTTCTCCATGAAAATGGACACGGATCAGAATATCTATACATACACTCCATGGAGAAGGGCCTCTGATGTTGATGCTCACAGCCACGGTGCCTGGCTACCTTCTCCCCTCATGGATCGAGGCTCCTCTCTGTGTTGTGTGCACACAGACACCAAGGGTCTTAGTGATGTGGTGCTGGGTTATGTTCCTATTTTTGAAGGATTGTTCGAATTCTGACTTAAAGACCATAGGGTTTGGGTTGCTGTTCCTTTCCTGTTGCTATTTAATTTCATTTGATTCATATTCTCAAAAATAAGAGAAAAAAGAGGGGTTATGAAAAAAATGTAAATGAAATGTGAATTTTTCTTGTTCACTTCCCTGGCATTCCACTTACTCTGATCACAACCTAGTATATGCTGACCTAATTTTTTTAATCCAGTTCACAAGTAGAAATTATTTATAAATTACAAGGAAAAAAATAGAAAGACTGTTCACATTTTGTTCTTAATTCAAATAAGTTTCTCACGCTATTGTGCCATACAGCCAAGATAATAGTTTGTGAAAGACTGCCAAAATTTTATCATACAACCAGTATAAATCTTGTATAAGAAATAAAATTAGAAAGTTATCTGCTGTCAAGAAAAATGAAGCATATGAGGGTGGACGGGAGTCAGAAGACCTTGCACTGGTGAATGATGTCCATACGATACTATGACCTCTGGCAGCAGGAGTTTCAGCAACACTGCCTTATTATCACATTAGAGCTCCACCCCATACTCTGCAAATAACTGCTTTTGTGATCTTTTTTCAACATGAATTATGTGGCCCATAAGTAATTTCTAATTTATGTTTTATTTTATCCTATGATTTAGAGTTAAGGTGATATGATAGTCCCAAGACACTCACAATTCTAGCATTGCAAAGAGACAGAAAGAGAGAAAAGAAAAAAGAAATGAGAACAAGGGGAAAGAGTTTTCCTGTAAGTAGTAAATTTACCACACTAGACAAAAGCTCTATTCTCCATCGCTGTGATTCTCATCATAGAAGTTTTGGTGAATATTGGCAGAGGGTGGGAAGATGCCTCATTCTAAGTCATCATCCTGTCACTGCTGAAGCAGATGAAAAGAAAGCTCAAAAATCTACAAATGTGGAGGAACTGAGCATGCGTTTCCAGAACAAGAAAACTCCAAAGATTCTCTGTCTTTCTTTGTCTTTCCTAAACCAAATCAAAATGATAGGTTTCTGAAGCTAATGGAACCAGTCCAAATGGCTCTCAAGTAGTTGAGTTAAATAGAATCCCATCTGTGTCAGAACTATTTTTCTGAGCTATCTAAAATTAGAAGCAGGATAAGGAACTTACCAGCCGGGGTGGTTGTGTGCAATTCAACTGTGTTTTCACACACAAGATAATGTGTCTTGGCAATGGATGGCCAACAGATCCCTTGACTGGTCAAGAAACAGAAACCCTAGTTTTACAAAACCTTCAGGGATATTATACTATCAATTGTCCTCATACTGAAATGAAATTGAAAGGGGTAGAATGCTCCCAAACTCATTAGGGAAGCTAGTATCACTGATCCCAAAACCACCCAACTAGAAAAGATGACTAACAGCCTATCTTCTTAATGAACATGCGAAAATCTTCAGCAAGATATTGACAAATAAAATGCAGGACATCATCAAAAGTATCATGCTCCATGATCAAGTATGTTTCATCCCAAAGTTGGAAGATGATTGAACATATACAACTCAATAAATGTAATTTATTGCAAATAAATAATTAAAGATCAAAAATCGCATGGTCATGTCAATAGATATAGGAAAAGGTTCTGACAAAATCCAATATTACTTCATGATAAAAAACCCTGAAAAAATATATATAAAAGGATTATACCTGAGTTTGATAATAGCCACTTATTTATGACAAACCAAGGGCTGATATCATATTAAATGGGAAAAACACAAAAATAGGCCCTCTAACATCAAGAACAAGACAAAGTTGACTCCCTATCACCACTTCTGTTTAACATAATACTTGAAGTACTAGCCAGAGCATTCGTACAAAAGAAAGAAATGAAAAACATGTATGTAGGAAAGAAAGAACTTAAATTATCATTACTTCCAGAAGATATGACAGTCTACAAAGAAGATCCAAAGAATTACACCAAAAATCTTTTAGAATTAATAACCAATTTAAACAATGTATCAGGATACAAAATAAGAACACAAAAATCAGTAATACTTGTGTACACCAGTAATACATTCAATAAGAAATAAATTATGAAAATAATATCATTCACAGTAGCATCAAGAAAAAAATCAAATATCTAAAAATTACCCTGACCAAGTTAGTGAAGGCTACTACAAATAAAACTATAGTACTCTAACAAAGAAGATGAAAGAGGAGATCAGAAAATAGAAAAATGTTTCTTGCTCCTGCATAAACCCAACCAATATTTTCAAAATGACCCTACTCCCAAATACACAAATTCAACACAATCCCAATCAAAGTACCAGCAGCACTCTTCACAGAACTAGAGAAAACAATCCTAAAATTCCTATGGGATCATAAGAGACCCAGAATATCCAAAGCAATCTTGAGCCACAAGAGTAAAGCAGGAGGCAAAACAACCATCAAGAAGTCGAAGAATAACAAATGCTGGAGGGGCTTGGTGAAGATGAACCTTCTTACGTTGTTAGTGGGGATGTAAACTAGTATAACCATTGTGGAAATCAGTGTAGAGAATTCTTTTTGTTTGTTTGTTTGTTTTTTTGTTTTTTTTTTAATTATCTTTATTGGTACATTAAATATACACATCATGATTGCACTCCATAATGGGGATTTGTACCAGTATAAGACACAACTTAATTCTCATTTTTTCCCATAGCCCCACCCACCCCACCACCCCCCCATATATATAAAATTTGTTTCCTTAGTGTAGAGAATTCTTAAAGAACTGAAACTAGAGGGCTGGGGATTTAGCTCAGTGGTTCTGGTGCCTGTCTTGAAGGTGCAAGGACCCGGGTTCGGTCCCCGGTAACCACATAACAATACTGGGCTTGGAGACTCACCCAGCAGCAATCAGCACCACATACCACAGTGCTGGGCGTGGTGGCTCATGCCTGTAATCCCAGCACTTGGGAGGCAGAGGCAGGAGGATTGCTGTGATGTGAGTTTGAGGCTGAGCTCAGGGCCAGCCTGAACCACAAAGCAAGACCCTGTCTCAAAAAACCTTAAAAAAAAAAAAAAGAAAAGAAAAGAAAAGAAAAAGGACTAAAACTAGAAATTCCATATGACTCAGCTATTTCCTAAATAAAAGTTAAGAGCATCCTATTACTGCTATATAGGCATACCCAAGTATACAGTACCATAATTCATAATAGTTAAATCCTAAAAGCATTTTATGTGTCCATTAACAAATGAATTGATAAAGAAAATGTAGTGTTTGTACATAATGAAATACTACTCAAGTATAAAGAAGGATAAACTTGAGACATTTTTAGGAAAATGGATGTGCCTGGAAAATAGAGTCCACCAAAAAATGTATACACACTTCCACATTTTTCCATACTAATAAATGTCTGCAAGCTAATAGCCACTACTTTGAGCACCTATAGTGTAGAGTCCAAAAGAAATCTGCATTAATCTTATGATATCTCAATAATTGTAGAGTCCAAAAGTAATTTGTATTAATCTTATGATATCTCAATAAATTTAGCATTAAAATATTTATACAAGTTTATTTAAATATTTATTGGTACATTATGAATACATATCATCATCACATTCAACACTGAGAGTTTGTACCAGAATATGACATGACTTGATTCTCATAAATATTGGTATAAGAAAATTAAGAGGTAAATGAGTTCTAGTATATATAGTTGATATTGTGAAATAGAAAATATTTAAAAGGAAAGAGGGTATAGGGGTAAATAATGAGGGGAGAAGAATGTGATAGTAATAAAGAAGAAAGGAAACAAAGTTTATGTATATAGGGGGTGAGTGATTGTAGGGCGGGGGAGGGGAAAATACAAGTTTTTTTTTTAATCTGATGTATATATTTTTAGTAGATGCTGTAAAACTGAGTGAATAAGTCAGAAGAACAAGCCTAAGTACCATGTGGTATGTCTCACATAAGGAAGACAAAGTGCAAAACAAGAGGAAAATAAAAGTTGGATAGCAGGAAACCAGGACATAGATCTCTTGCAAATGGGAAAGGGCCCAGGAGGCCAAAGATGAAGAGGAAGGGGAAGGGGAAGGGAAGGGGGACTACAAAGAATTAAGATATACAATGTATAGGAACTAAATGGGATGAATTTAAACATTATATGTCATAAATATGAGGTAATATAGTAACAACAGAAATGAAAATCAGGAAAGAGGAGATAGAGATGGAGGGAGGGATGTGGAGAGGAGAAGGATTTTAAAAAGGAGCAAGCTATGTTACGTAGATGTATGCACTTTTCAAAATGAATATAAATTCATGTACTGCAAAAGAAAAGAAGGAACCCCAGAGTCCCAGATGATAAAAGGTAAAGCAAAAATGATTACAAGCATATGGGAATCACTTGCCTCCATCATTTTTGTTACAATGCACAAATAAGGCAAGTGATTTGAACATTCATAGAAATAAAGAGATGGGGCCAGGGAGTTAGCTCGGTGGTTCCGGCGCCTGTCTTGCAAGCTCAAGGACCCGGGTTCGATCCCCAGCAACCACATACCATACTGGGCATGGAGACTCATGCTCAGCAGCAACAAGTACCGCATACCACAGTGCCAGGCATGGTGGCTCACACCTGTAATCCCAGCACTCAGGA
>PVIR01000946.1:0-23703 GCA_004026965.1 Petromus typicus
TGTATTCCTTAAGCCATATTCACATGTATGGATTTGGTGTATATTTTGTGTGCCAGCCTAGGATAAGGAGTTCTCTATGAAACTTCCATTTATATTAAGTGTCTTTAGAAAACTATTTTTGTTCTCATAGTTGCATCTCTACTATTTGCCACAGATTTAATAAAGTAGATCAAGTGAAAATTATTGCTGTAAGCTATCATAACTTATTGTATGTCAAAGAGATATTGGTTGTGTGGGGAAAATATGAGACCTGAGCCATGTCAGATCTGTTCGCATTTAACCTGTAAAAGAC
Source organism: Petromus typicus (assembly GCA_004026965.1). Lineage (NCBI taxonomy): Eukaryota > Metazoa > Chordata > Mammalia > Rodentia > Petromuridae > Petromus > Petromus typicus. The sequence goes on from PVIR01000946.1 coordinate 293, forward strand.
ATTGAATCATGCACAGATAGGAAATAGTAGATACATATTTTCTTTTTAAGTCTTATTCAAGAACTTTTCACAGTTCAGCCCAATTAAAAAATATATAAGAAAGCAACCTTGACAATGGTACAGAGGAAATGTGGGGGTGAGCACCTCAGACATGTCTTAAAGAAGAATGGCTTCTATTGTGTGCCTGTACACTAGTTTTGTCTTTCGCATTAAGATTTATATTTTATGAATTTATTTAAGATTAAAGAAAAATACAGTTTTCACCATAGAAGATTCTGCTACTTCTTTATATCTGCCCTTTTTCTTCCTCTCTTTTTATTAATCAGTCACTTTTCATATCAGAAGTCTGACTGAGTAAATGGGAGTATCAGACTCCAATATTATAGGCATTTCTTTTTGCTCAGGATAAAATTCGATGACAACTCATAGAAATAATGATGAGGGAGGGAAAGAGATTCATATTATTAAAGGGAAAGAAGAAACAGATGATGAAACTTAACAGATCCCTTAAATCAGCACCTGATATTATTTCCCTAAAATATCATTTAAAAAGTATATTATTACATTTTATCTTTGGCAAGGGAAATTATATAAATTATATATGCATTCAAATATTTTCTGTTTTATAAGGATTTTTGACAACTGAAGTTTAAGAGTTAAAGAGTGCAATTTAGTAATATATGGTTTCAAATAACTTTCTTTCATTTGCAGGTACAATTGTGGTGGACAACATGCTGATAAAAGGCACTGCTGGGGGACCAGACCCTACCATCGAACTCTCTCTAAAGGACAACGTGGATTACTGGGTGCTGTTGGACCCCGTTAAACAAATGCTTTTCCTGAACAGTACTGGCCGAGTTCTGGATAGAGATGTTAGTGAACTTTTTTCTTGTCCTGTTATTACATTGTTATAGTCTAAATATCTGCATGTGCTTACTGATGTGACATTTTCTTGATATAATTTTAGTTTAACTCTTGGTATTTCAGCAATGTCAATGAACTCCTTGAAAGAAGAGTAAGAAAAGATAACATGTGTATTTGTGATTAAACTATTGTATTTAACTTTCAATATTCTATAACTCAGAGTTCGAAAGAAGAGCAGAGTGCACAATAGAGGTAGTGATTTTGAGTAAGAAGGACAAGCAATAAGGTTCTTTATTTCTCAAGCAGTAAGGTTCGTTAACAATGGCAAAGTTTGAGAGTACCATTCTGCGGTGGGCTTGGGGACAGATGTGTGGCGGGTGTACTCACAGCTGTGCTCACAGGTCCCGTGCCTTAACAGAAGGACAAGGTTCTGACAGTGTGTTTCTATGCTGGTGCCAGAAGAAAGAGACGATGCTACTGTCCTCATCCAGTAATTCACAAGTAGCCTGATGGAAGTATTTCATTATTAAGAATGGCTGAATTATTCAAGTTGTTGCCTGTGTCATTCTTGAAAATAGATTAAAAGTAGATTCATGAATCTCTTTACAATAATCACTCCATTGCCACTTTTATGCGTCCTCACTCTTCGTGGAGACAGAGAAGGGAAATGAAGATGGAGTGATGATAACAGTAATTAATGTTCTGGGAATGTGCTATTAATTAATGAGAGCGCTCAGGAGGCAAGCTAAGCGTGCCTGCTCCCCAGGTCCCGGTTTAGGAACTATAAAGTCTCCTATCGCATCATTGATCACCTTACGGTAGGTGATAGAAGAGATAAGCCTTTAATCTCCACGCTTAGAATTTGCAGGATGTCATAAAAATCTCTGCTTGCCTTTCATTTTGGTGAAGTTCACTGTGATCTTCAGTAATTTTAAAATTTTTGCGACATACTCTTTCTGCCCTCTCAGTGGTTGTACGGCTTTGTTGATCAGAAAGTAAAGGCGTTTTATGAAAATTTTTAACTCGAGGCTCACCCAGTCTGTATGAAGCATAGGCCACTGCTTTGACCAGACAATCCATGAGGTAAACCAGCAATTTTATGCCAAAGCTAATTGCAACTGCAAGTTACATTTTCATTTCATCATAAGAAATGTAAATGCATAGAAAATGTACCAGAAATAAAAGACATACATATTAAAGCAAAATGAAACTAGGAAGAATGTAATTTAATATTTATTCTGTCACATATTGCAAAAATATATGCCTGTTAGTGTGTGTATGTGTCACATGTGCAACTTTATAAGTTAGTAATTCAAACTGAATCGTACTATTATCATGCTGTTGGCCTGGTTTTATCATAAAATGTAATCGCTTCTCGGCCTTTTGGCTAAGATCAAGTGTAGTATCATAAAATGTAACACATACATTTCCAAGTGAATGAATCTCCATATTTCTAAAATAATCCTAACATGTGCACAGTGTTTTATGAGTGGATAAACCTAGGGTTATTTTCTTTTTTTTATGCTGAGGCTCAAACACAACACTTTTGCACGTGCTAAGTTTGGGCTTCACAAATAAGCCACAACTGCAACTCACTAATGCTTTCACACAAATCTCTATCTTGATAATGCAGCTTATTTTATTTGCAGTTTACACTGAATGTTAAATACTATGGAAAGAATTTTTTTACACACATCTGGGTACATTACCTATTTTAATACATTTTACTAAATACTTAGCCAAATATATTATGCCTCCACATTTTCAAATCAATACTGAAAAAATACTGAGATAGATAATACCATTTTAAAATATGGAATAATTTTAGTCTATGTGGAAAGCTATTATCTTTGCAACTTATTATTTTGACATTATATATGTTGATTTTTGAATAAGAATTTTTAAATTGGTTATTCTCAATGCTTTTCTTTCCTACAATACTATTTTTCACACAAATATATAGATAAGCCAGGGGTTTAGTTCAAGTAGTACCTCACCTGCCTTGGAAGCACAAGGGTCTAAGTTTGATCTCATATCTATCTATCTCTATCTATCTATCCATCTCGATATAGATGGATAACTAGAGATAGATAGATATAATTCATTTTTTAAAAGTGTAAAGGCCCACTTTTTTACAGTACCCAGGATTAAACTCAAGACCTTATCCTCTCCATGCAGCTTCAGTATCACTAAGCTATAGCTCCAGTCTAAAATGCCCATTTTTAATAAATAGATCATATAAATAAGTAATCCTTTCAACCATAATGTAATGCATATTGATAATGTGATAGTTAAATATACATTTGTAATGTTTTAAATTTCAATTTATAATATGTACTCAGTGATTCTATTCAAAAGTTAAGAATTCATACAATTATATTATATTATTGAAGAATAGCTGTATTAAAAAATGACTAACCTATATATGAACATTGATATATGAATTATATAAGTATATATACATATACATACATACATATATGCATATATGACATTTATCTTTGATATAGTTGCTTATATTACCAAGCAAATTCTTTGAGTTGTTCATTTTATGAATAGAGAATAATAATTAAAACATGAATTCACAACAGAACATAACAACTGCTAAATTCCACATAATAACCACTGATTAAAATTAATTTGATTACTATTTTAGAAATTTATCCTGGAATTATTTTAGTGGGAAGTATTCCACTGAGTTTTGTTATGCAATGATATTTTTCTAAGAATATTCTGATTTTAATTAAAAATAGTTTGGCTAATGCAGAAAGCATACAAATGCTCTCAAACACACTCAGCATGATGGGATAGAATATTAAAATATCAATACAGTAAAAATATAATATCAGTCCCTGGACACTAACTGTAAATATACCAGGGGAGAAGAAAACTATTTGATCTTTTACCACATGGTACTAGGTTTTATTTTTCTTGTGTATATTTTCTGCTCTTCTCCATGAAGATCTAACTCCTTTGTACTTGTACAATTTTGATCTCTGATTCTTTTCTTTTGCTAATTATTCTCTGACAGCTGCCTGTGAATTTAATCATTCTACTATTATCTTTATATTTTAAACATATTATTTATACAAATGTAATAAAGATAATTATCCCAACTGCTCCTCTTTCTCCTTCCTATTACTTTGTATTTAGATATTTTAATCTCTTCTGCTCTAGTTACTTTGAAAGATACAATATACTATTTGTAAATATACAAATATATTTCCTCTACTCTTATACAACTTACCATTTTTACCTTACTGTATTTAACTACTTTCCATCCATCTTTCTGTCATCTGCATTTTCCCCCTGCCCTTCACATCCTCTAATAACCACCATCCAGTTTGGCTTTTTTCTATATCCAGTGGTAACAGAATATTCAGTTTTTTTGTTTTGTTTTGTTTTGTTTTGTTTTTAGCTTTTTGAGACAGGGTCTTGCTTTGCAGTTTAGGCTCACCCTGAAATCACTATGTAGCTCATGCTAGCCTCATATTCATAACAGTCTTCCTGCCTCTGTCTCCAGAGTGCTGAGATTACAGGTGTGAAGCAGCACACCCAACATTGTGGTATGTGGTACTGATATTGAACTTAATACCTTACACTTGCCAGGCAGACACCGGAACCACTGAGCTGAATCTCCAGTCCCAGTATTTGTTTTTCTGTGTCTGTTCTTCTTGTTTTAGTTTGGATTGGTTTTTCAAATTTGAATTTATTTAGGATCAAGTTTTAGTCTGTATTGTAAACGTCTTATGCACAGAATGATTATAGTCATTGCATATGTGTGTGTGTGTGTGTGTTTTTTAAAAAGAGAAAGAATCATTTCATAGTTTTTTGTTGTGAATTGATCATAGCCCTGAAGGCAAGAAGTTGCTAATTGATCTGCATACATTTATATCTGTCCCTCCAGAAACAACTAGAACAAATTTCATTTTTCAGAGAAAGTGTTCCAAATCATACTTTCTGTATTTTATTCACTGTCATCAATACTCCTTTTATTTCAACAATTATAGCTAATAGAACCAAAAGCAATTTTAATATGAATATATCTATGTTGAACAGTTTTTTAAATAATTTAATAATGTTTTAAATAAAACTTTCTGAAGGTAAAAGTGAAAAATAAAAATACTAAGTCCTAATTACTTGTATTTAATAATTGTAATACTAAATACTTGAAAACTTTCCCAAGAAATTGTATGAGTGTGAACCAATTGGTGATGTTCAGGCTTCATCCATAAACCTTGCCCTCTTGGTTAATCACTGTTTATTCTGATTTCATTCTGATTGGTAAGAACACATAAATTATCACACTATCTAAAACAAACAAACAAACAAACAAACAAAGTATAAAATCGAGTCAAAATTTATAAAATAACCAAAAGAAGATGTTTGTCAAGAGAAGGAAAGGTCTTTGTAAAAAAGAAACATCATGTACGGATGCCAAGCTGTTGTCTCACGTGGGCAATATTTAATCAATATTGGGCATAAAATAGTGATCAAGACAGCATACGTGATTCAAATATTAAGAAAAGTATGCCTGTGGAATAGTCCTATGATATTTATCACAAAACTCTGGGCACAATTTTAGAAGCATTTAAGCAAAGATAAATTTTATTCATGGTAGTGCTAAAAGCTTGGTTTCTCTTCCCCCACAATAATTTAGAACATTCTGCTGCAGCTACTGTCTAATTTCCTATAATAAGTGGCCCAATATCTGTACAGTATATTGCAGGTGTGTCTAATAGCATAACTTTACATCAAATCTCATAGTTCTCATATGCACTCTGAAATAGTCTCTTGCTTGAATATCTTTCTTTACTCATCCTTTACCAGATTTGCAGTCACAGAATTTTGACTTTGATCAGAGTGAGGTTTTTTTTTCTTTCTTTCCTTTTTTTAAAAAAATTACAATCCATTCCTTGTCTATATAATTTATTTAGAAAAATATAAATTATAATCTAAGAAATCCAAACTCATTTCTATTTCTTAAATGTAATTTAGGTTTTTTGCTCTCCTTACTTTCCTTGATATTCTTTCAGAAATAAGCTATAAGATCACCTTGATCCAGCAATATATTAAAATTTGTCTACTACCAAAGGCTATTTTATATACCATTCTTTATGTAAAGCTCTTTTGTAATGGTATCAATGGAAAGTAATTTCTTGTTCTGTGTATCATAATCTCAAAATAGACTTTTCAGATTTTCATTTTAATTATTTATACTATTTCTTATTTTATAGGACTTATACTTCATGACTAAGGATGAGGTTGTAACAATCCTAACTTAAATAAAGATGTAAATGAGTCCTAGAATTGTATGTTATATATTGTGAAATAGAAAATGCTCAATGTAAAATAGGGAGAAGGGGGAAAAATGATGAGATTGTAACATAAAAGTAAGGAAACAAATTTTATGTATATTGGGGGGGCGGTAGGGTGGGTAGGGCTATGGGAAAAAATGAGAATTAAGTTTTGTCTTATACTGGTACAAATTCCCATTATGGAGTGCAACTATGATGCATATATGTAATGTACCAATAAAGATTAAAAAAATTTTTTAAACTTTGCATAAAAAATCTACCATTAAAAATTGCCCGAATGTCAGATAATTCCTGTTGAAAAATATCTACAAATGTATCTAAATATTTCATAAGCCTAATTATGTTTTGAAATTGATATTCTCTTCACTAAATAATTTCTGTACAGATAATATTATTCATCATGAATTTTAATTGTGAAAAACATGGGCAACTTTGGTCAGCCATTTCTTCCAATTTTCTTTTTTATTTATAAATAAACTATGTGTTTCTAATTATTTTCACCATATTTTTGGAATTATGAAGATTCTTTATTTTGTAGAAGCACAAATTGCATAAGAAGCAAAAATAACAAAAACTATTCCAGGGGCCGGGGAGTTTGCTCAGTGGTTCTGGCGCCTGTCTCGCAAGCGCAAGGACCCGGGTTCGATTCCCCGGTAACCACATAACAATACTGGGTGTTGAGACCCACACCCAGCAGCAATCAGTACCACATACCACAGTGCCGGGCGTGGTGGCTCACGCCTATAATCCCAGCACTCGGGAGGCAGAGGCAGGAGGATTGTGATGTGAGTTGGAGGCTGAGCTCAGGGCCAGCCTGAACCACAAAGCCAGACCCTGTCTCCAAAAACCTAAAAAAAAAAAAAAAAAAAAAAAAAACTATTCCCTCCTGTGAGTATTCAATATATTTTGCCTATAAATCAATTATTTAGTTTAACAAAAAAAATTTTTCCTCTAAATAATGAGTTCTCCACATTATTAATCACTCCAAATAATGTGATTTCTAGAAAAATCTCAATTTCTTTTAAATTGCAAATGAGTAAGTACTGTGTTGTGCCAATATTCTGTTAAGCACTTATTTTTAAAACTTAGCAGCACTGTTTTGCATTTCTTAGTATATATGAGTGGTAGTCATTTTAAGCAATTACTCCTCTACAAATTGTACAGCTTTTTTTTCTTTCATAAACTAAGGAGAATTTCAAAATATAAAATTACCACAACTGATTTTTTCCACCAGTTATGAAAGATAAACCAAAATTTTGCTAACGCATTTCTAAACATTTTGGAGTCTTCGGACTCTCACTAATCATCCTCCCAGAACTGTATCTGCTGTATTTATGACCTTTTTAAACAGTGGCACAGAATATATTCCAGGGCAAAATTACACTATGTGTTACATATTAGCCACAGGGACTTCTTGACTTCAACATAGTCCATTGTGGTTGGAATTTATTGCCTACTAAGTGCTATCCACGCTACGAAGGGTTGCACAGGGAGCTAGATTTGAAAGTGACAACAGTTCCCGGTGACCTGGTTATGTCTAATTTATGGGTACTTAGCGGGACTAAGTGGAAGCTCAGGGCACACTGCATTTGATCCTTAGCTTAGAAAGACTATGACCTTTCTGTCCCAGCGCTGCCACTCAGTGTTGAATTAGAAATTCAGATGAAAGAGTTTATAGGTCTCTCTTGAAATATTTAGAAGATAAATAACTTTAGAAGAGTATAATTCATCCGATCATCTTCTAAGAGATGTAAGGAGGGCTAATAGTACACACATTTAGGCTGTTTGTACTTTGCAGTTTAAAATGCACAGAATCTTCTTTAAGAGTTCTATAAATACAAATAGTTTAAAAATGACAGTCATGATAGAGGTCATTTAATTCAAGTTCTTTCCAGAAAACTTCTAAGATACTCATCTTTTTAACTGGTATTTTATCCTCAGGCTTGCATATATTTTGTGATAAGGCTTAATAAGTTCTTCTGCTTTATTCTGTGCCATTCTGCATTAAGAGAAAAAGCATCTATGGAAACATGCTTTATAATTCATATCATGTATTGTACTTATTTTTCTTTTGTGGGACCATACTGAATGAGCTAATAGGTTATTTTTCATGAAACCTTTCAGATATTTGACAAATCTTACCAGTTGCCTTTGACTTTGAATGTGTTAAGTTTATCATACTTTCTTCAAGTGTGCAGTTTTACATACTTTTCAAATGGCTCCTGTTATGATCCCTTTTTTCTGTGTCTGATGTTATTAATGAATATTAAATTTCTGTTAGCATCACATCATCAGATCAGCATGTTAAAGCAACTTTTATTCCTCAAACTTTCACTGTATGTTAATAACAATATTTGCAGCCGTTTATTACATTTGAATGATTTTTTCCATTAAAACTGGAGACTATATTTATTATTTTAAAAATTACCATTGTGTTCTATTATTTGAATTATGACGATGATTTTGAACATGTATTTTGTCATTATATGCCTTAGGCATTCTTCTGAGCTTTGTGACATTGCTAGATACAAGTTACTTTAATGTCTTTATGTATATCAATATTAAAAGTGAAATGGAGTAGACATCAGAACACAGAGGTATATGGAGTTTAACTAGGGTTCTTCGTCTATATGTTGGTGATATTTCCATCTGTTCTTTTTAGTCACAATTTTTCATACATGTACAAATCAATTCAACTGTCTTTTTCTTTGTTAGCCAGAAAAATTCTGAGACTAACAATATTTTGCTTCAGATAGATATATTTTCTGCAGTGTTCTTATTTAAAAATGTCACTGGCAGCAATAGCACTAGCGATCATTAATATATTTTAAAACTATTTAATCAAAATATTTCATAAATGACCTTATAATTCAAAATTATTAAGTGATAGTTTATAGATCTCTATCTTTTTGAGATTGATACTTTTAGAACATATTTCATTAATAATATTTGTATATATTTATAGGATAAATTTAATATTTTGATTCTTGTACACATTTAGAGGCACCGTATTTAAAGTAGTAATGATCCAGATAGGTAATTGCAATAAAGTGCCATATTCATAACATTTTAAATACTGAAAGAGATTTAAAAATCACAGAGAAGTATGTGATGGGTTAAACTGTGCCTGCAATCGAACTTGTGTGAGTGTGCACACCAGATCTGCACGCTGAGGCTCTGTGTAACTATTTGCTACCTTTGTGACACTTTTTTTTTCCTTCAAGCATGTCTTATATAGAATTAATTAGGCAAAGGAACATACAATTATATTTAATGTGTTGAATGAGAAAAAATGATAGCCTGAAACAACTTATTAGAATGTATTATTTATGCAAATTAAACTATGACCTTATAAGAGTACTGCTAAAAAATGGTTAATAGTCATATACAACAAAGTTCTATATTTCTATTTCCAACCATGGTATTTATATGTATGTGTGTGTGTGTGTGTGTGTGTGTGTATGTGTGTGTGTGTGTGTGTGTCTGTGTTCATCTGAATGAGTATGTGGTGTTTAATGGTCCTATATTTGAAAGAAAAACTAGAAACAAATAAATATAAGAGTAAAATAATTTGGTTAAATTAAATCAAATTTTCATTCGATTATCTCCATGCCAATTTATATAATAAATAACCATATAATATACTAACAAATTTGTTAATGAACCTAAAGGAATACAGACTATGTTCTGAAAATTATTAATCAGTAAATTGTTATTTCTAGTAAAGTCTATATCAGTGTTTCTTTAACATATGGAGAAACAAATCGTGTTTAATCATATCAAATCTCTTTAGTTTTTTGAATTATTAGTAATCCTTTATGAAAATATTACAACTTGAATAGAAAATTGATCATGAAATAATTCTAATTATTCTTTCTTCTTTATAAAGAAGTACATACATTGTTAATTTTTCTAGAACATTATAAGGTAAAAATAAACATGTATATAATTTTTATTGATAAACACCATTGACAGTGATGGAAACATTGATTTAAATTAGTTATTTAAAAAAAATGTCTAACTTCTACATTGTAGCCACCAATGAACATACACTCCATTGTCGTGCAAGTCCAGTGCATCAACAAAAAAGTGGGCACAGTGATCTACCACGAAGTCAGGATTGTGGTGAGAGACAGGAATGACAACTCGCCCACTTTCAAACACGAAAGCTACTACGCCACTGTTAATGAGGTCAGTTCCCGTCCGCTCTTCTCATCTCCTTTGTTGAATTATGTAACTCCTTTCTGTAAACTTTTGCAAATGACTCCTCTGTAATAATGGGCCCAGCTCTTTAGAAATATTAAGCGAGCATTTAAAAGTGTAGACTTAAATGAAATGCATTCTGGGTGACTTGTGGTATGACTTCTGATGTGAGTCCAGGAATTCAGTTTGCTGTATGAAAACTTAAGCTAATCAAGAAATTTGATTTGAAAATTATTACTGTAGCAAGGCAGGAGCCATTTAGTATTATTTTAAGGCAATATCATTGTATCCCTCAGGTAATCAACTAATTAAATATTGGAAAAAATATCTAAGAAGCTTATTGAAGTTAACTGGTTCATTTTTAAAGTTAGTTTCTGGAATATATAGAATGATTAAATATAAATCACAACTGAATATTTTTTAAATGCTAGTGGTATTAGGAAAAAAAACTGGAAAGCAGTTTTTCTTTTATTAAGCATTCTGTTGTTATTCATTTTTGTTTTGGTTTGTTTTTATTTTAAACCAAAATCCTAAGTGTCTCTTCTTTTTTTCAAAAGTTATTACTCTATTTATTTTTATTAGTCTGTTAAGTTACAAAATATTTCTAGAGTATTTATACAATGACTTGTTTTATATACTTTGATACACAGAAAAGAAGTTCATTAACATTGCAAACCCTATTTTAGCACATTACTTTTTCTTCAAGATTTTTTTAATCTTAAAATTATACATCTAATCTATATGAGAAAATTAGGTAGCATAATCATTAAACATAGCATTAAGCTTTTAATCCTTACATTATTTTTGAAATTCATTAAAATGTACTTTATTTACCTCAACCTTTTTTACAAAGATAAATTTGCAGAAACTGTATTTCATGTACTCTAGAATTCTCTAGATTTTATTACTAACAATAGGTAAAACTATAAACTTCTGTTTAAATAATGACCAAGTCAATGAGTGGGTACTTAATGTCTCTAAAACACTAAAACAGATTTTTTCTCTAATGACAGATACTGATTAACCATTATGAGGCTAGTTTTAAAAATAAAATAGTATTCCCATCTGAACTGAAATTTTTAAATTAGATTTTGATTTGATTGGTTCAATATTCACTTCATTTCAGTGTAAAATGTAGGTGAATGAGGCAATAGATCTAGTTGGGAAAACTTTTTCTTAAATTCAATTCAACAGTTTTTCTGCTTTTGTCTATTTCTTACATATACTTAGAATGTTTAATTTAATTTGAAACATCTTGTATGACTTGACTACTTTCAGTCCCCCATTCAATTTTTCCAGTGCTATTTTAAAAGTAGTATTTAACAGGCTAGAGATTTAGCTCAGTGGTTAAAGAGCCTGCCTTGCAAGCACAAGGTTCCAAATTCGGTCTCAGGTAACCACATACCACAAAGTCGGGTGTGGTGAATCATGTTCATCAGCAATCAGTACCACATACTACAGTGCCAAGAGGTGGCTCACACCTGTAATCCCAGGACTCAGGAGGCAGAGGCAGGAGAATTGCTGTGAGTTTGAGGTTTGCCAGGGTTACATAGTGAGCTCAGGGCCAGCCTGAACTACAAAGTGAGACCCTGTCTCAAAAAAACAAAAACAATACAATAGATTTAGCAATATTATTTTAAATGAATTATTCCACTACTCAGAAATTGAGTAATTTCTTATATTATAATGGAAAAGAAAAGGTCACTTCCTTTGCCAAACAGTGAAAATCTTCATTAATCTAACCATTCTTATTTCAAGTTCTTTTTAATAATGCCTCATTCTGTTCAGATCAACTTCATCATGTCTCACAAATGTTTCCTTTTTTGGGATGATCTGCTCAGAGATCTTCCTCCCTTGCAAGTCTCCAAGTGACCTTCATCCTTCAAAGGTTAGCTCATGACCCATTTTCTAGAAATTATTTTGCCATGACTCTTCTTCAATTGAATTTATTGGTACATTTTAGATACTCATTGTGATCATATCCATCATTGACATTCCTGTACATATATGTCTTGATTCTTATTTTTCCCATTTCCTACCTACCCTGCAGCCCCTCCAACTGCTGTGTACATAAATTTTATTTCCTTTTTTTCTTTTTAAATTAAAATAATTTTCCCTTCTTTACTTTCTCCTCCCCTTTCCCTAATTCCCCTTCTTTTTTGAAGATTTTCTTCCTATTTCACAATACCTATTATATATTTTGAAATCCTTACATTTATTCTCTGTTAATGTTTCCCAAACCTACATTCCTATAGTATCTGGGAAAATATCTATTTTAATAATGTATTTTATGGAATTTAAACATTTTATCTTGGGTCAGGCAGTTAGCTCCATGGTTCCAGCTCCTGTCTTGCAAGCTCAAGGACCCCAGTTCGATTCTGATAACCACATAACAATACTGGGTGTGGAGACTCACGCCCAGCAGCAATCAGTATCACATTCCACAGTGCCAGGAGTGGTGGCTCACACCTGTAACCTCAGCACTTGGGAGGCAGAGGCAGGAGGATTGCTGTGATGTGAGTTGGAGGCTGAGCTCAGGGCCAGCCTTAACCACAAAGCGAGACCCTGTCTGGAAAAACCTTAAAAATAAATAAATAAATAAATAAATAAATGTTTTATCTTAAACATTATCTTGAGAGGCTGTTTCCATTACATTGCTGCCTGTGTGTTAACTGATACACAATCTCAGCCAATTTCCCTGGAGCCAATTGAAGCTATTCTATCTAATTCCCACCATAGTCATAGCACCTAAGTCTCAGTTATATGCAGAATGTATTCATTTAATGAATATATTTTCCTTTTTTGATTTTCCCATATTGTCTTATATTTATTGTTTTTTACAAGATCAGAAGTGTATTTAATTAATCTTGAAAAATATCACAAGAGGGGCTGGGGATTTAGCTCAGTGGTTCCAGCGCCTGTCTTGCAAGTGGAAGGACTGGGGTTTGATCCGCAGAAACCACATACCATACTGGGCATGGAGACTCATGCCCAGCAGCAACTGGTACCAGATACCACAGTGCCAGGTGTGGTGAGTCACACCTATAATCCCAGCACTCAGGAGGCAGAGGCAGGAGGATTGCTGTGATGTGAGTTTGAGACTGAGCTTAGGGCCAGCCTGAACTACAAAAGCGAAACCCTGTCTCAAAAAACCTAAAAAGAAAAAAGAAAAATATCACAAGAAAAACAACAGAAATCAACTGTTTCTTTCAACCTTTATTTGAGTTGTTCTTTCATGGCCTTAATTCTAGGATTATCATAAATTTATAGTAAGTCTTTATGTGTCATTATAGATGTAATTGTATACAGTAATCTGCAGTGTTGTCCGTTACAATAAAATTAATGAAAACAGTTGTGTTCTGTACAAGGTTGCAATGTAGTTCCACACTGTTTTACCCTCAGTATAAGATATACAAATAATATACTTAAAATTAAAAAGATCTAACTCTAAAAGTAGGGGTTAATAGATTTTTGTTGTCAGAACTTTTCATATTTACTTGAGGTTCCAATGAAGATAGGTATAATCTCACTATAGATGATTTATCAATATTTAATAATTATAATACTTATAATTATTTAATTTCACTAAAAATTTTAAAGTTGAAACAGTGGATAAATTGACTTTTATACCATAAATGTGTGAAATATTAAGAGAAATTCAAGCTTTTGCTTCAATTATCTTTCACTATCTATTAATAAGTATAAAAACTAGCTATGATAACAACTTTAATTTGTCTGATATTAAAATTAATATCTTGGTTTATTTTCACGATTTGAAATGCATTTAAGCTGAATAAGTTCTTTTATATCACATTAAATTATAGCCTCTTACAGCCTTTGTAAACATGTTCTTCTATTAGTGTGTCAAGAATTCATCAAAACATTATTAATTATTTTATTTAAATGTCAAATAAGGATTATAACAAGCTTTTTAATTACTTATTTGTGAATAAGACATGATATTGCAAGTACTTTTATCTCTGGGTAATTGGAGGATCTCAATTAATTTTAGACCTTTGTATCATAAATAATTAGACTAGCTTGTTTAAAAAACAGTTTTCATAGATTAACACATATCATTCTTAAGCCATTTTTATAAGATAAATGTTTCCTAACTGGGAGGCCATTAAGAATCCATATATCCCACTTCCAAATTTTTCTTATACATGAAAAAAGGAAAATAAGAAAACAAGTAATATTAAAGCACAAGTTTAGTAACTGCACAAAGGTAGAAACTAAATGACATGAAATTAAGAGGTGTAGCTAGAATGATGTAATAGAGACAACAGGTATGAGCTACCCTTGAAGATCCTTTACAGGAAAGGAAACGACAAATGAAAAATGTTGCAAGAATTAGGGGACACTCGAGGAATGAGGTTGAGTTTAAAGAGAGGACAGCCTTGAAGCTGTTTGTACATTTACCAAATTTTATATTGAATTTAACAACACTAAGCAGTTAAAGTGACTGGCTTCACATCATTTCTTTTAATAATCACTCAAAAATGTTTAACATAGTGAATTATTCTATTACCTAACTGTAGGGTTCTGAAAATGTAATGTTCTTTGGCTTTCTGTCTTTCTTCTTTCAAAGTAGTGGTTGTTGGAACTGGGAAAGTCTAGGCTTTGACAGAAATCCATGTAGGAACAATCGGAGTGGAATTGTGTCCTTTACATGATGTACCTACCAGGCATCTGTGGCTCATAATGTGAAATTGGCATCAGCTGTTTCAATTATCTGATATTTATATTTATTTTTCAAATCCAAGAATTCATGGCAGATTTAACAGATGAAATGAAACTTCTCTACTATTAAAACTGGGATAATTTAGGGAGACAAGAAAGGACAGCTTCCTCCTTAAGCTTTAATTTCTGATTAGAAGTCGATGTGCATCATTTTGGAAGGTAAAAAAGAGACAACTTTTAACTTTCACTTTAGTGAAAATCTGGCTTTATTATGAGGAAAGAGGAAAAACTATACCTAAAGTTTCAGCATTCAGAGGCATGAAGATTAAAGATCAGTGTAACTACTTTTGTTCCTTACCTTTGGAGTTAAAAATAGAGGCTTTGAAAGATTCCGGCCCTTCTAAAATATTCATGTTGTACTCTTGCATTTTTATCCATTTTACTATAGCTGTTGAGGGAAAATTTTGTATAATAATATGGTAATAACAGATATCTTACATCTACTGTACATCTGGATGGCTACAGTGCCACACCTGTAATAGTTTGATCTTGAAAATAACAACTCAAAGTGGCACAAATTTTCTACATCTTATTAAAAAACAGTTTAAAAAAACCCAGTTTTTAAAAAATAGATAACTTGTCCAAGGAAAATAGCTTGGAATTGTAGGTTAGACAAGCAGATCTTGTCTAACCAACCTGACATCTAAAAATACCATATTTTAGTATGAAAACTAAAAGTCACATTGATGACAAGAATAAAAGAATATACATGAAAATAAATTTTATATGTGCTATTCATGAGAAGCAATTGATTCACAAAGTATTGCCATACAGCTTATAATCATTCTATTTTTTATAAAAATATAAAATAGTTAACTTGACAACTTAGACAAGTTTAAATTAAATGTATATGAAAATTATCTTCACATTTAAATACATAATTACATATTGTTTTCTATAATTGAAATATTATGCATATAAGTGCAAAGAATTGTATGGTACATCTTAAAAGGGGTTAAATTCTTGCCTTAGTATATTCCCATAATCTTAACTTAGGATTCTTATCACAATTTATACAGAAGTGACGCCATAGGGTCATTTTGGGGATGAAATCAATAGAGTCACATAATCATCAATGTCAGTCTTCCAAAATAAAGTGCTAAACAAAACATATAAATACTTCCCTGGATTAGTTATACTAGGTAATTTGGACCAATGATTCTTTTGAAGATAGGTATACCTAATCAAATATGAAATTGTACGTGGAAAAATGAACAAATGAAGCAGTAAAGTAAAATGAAAACAAAGCATTAAACAAATATTCCTACCTGAGAATAGTGAAGAGCTAATAGAAAAAAAAGGTACAATGTGAATATTGATGGCATAAAACCTTAATGATAGTTTATTTTTATTTCAGATGTGTTTATGTA
Organism: Petromus typicus; assembly: GCA_004026965.1. Taxonomy (NCBI): domain Eukaryota; kingdom Metazoa; phylum Chordata; class Mammalia; order Rodentia; family Petromuridae; genus Petromus; species Petromus typicus. The sequence continues at coordinate 16,791 of PVIR01000946.1, forward strand.
GATATATAACTAAAATACAAAAACTATAATTATAATCAATAAATATCTGACAATTTCTTTTTAAAAAACCTATATTTACTAAAAAGGAATGTATAGTCAAAAATTTAAAAAATATAGAAGAGCAAAACAATATATGCACTTTAATAAGAGAGTAGACTATATCCAACATGTTTTGAAGGTCACTTTAAAAGTAAACAGGAAAATATTCAAATTGAAAAACTACTGAAAATATCAGTTGATATTTTAAAGACATTGTAAGTGACTGACAGGAAACAAAATAAAGTAGAAACTTGAAGAATGCTTAAATAAAAAAGGGTGAAAGAAGATATACCATGTAAATAGTAAACAAAGAGAAGTTATAATTATATTGTTACCAGGAAAAATAGAATATGAGCTACAGAATATCACTGAAAGATAAAAGAAAAATAAACTTTTCAATTTCAGTTTTATAGCAGTTTTAAAGTTAATTGTTCATTCTAGTACAATTTCATAATTAAATAGCAATTGGTAGAATTAAGCAGCAGAAAATCCATGCTCATTAAGAAAAATTGAAATACCATATTTGTGGTAAATAGAGTAAAAATCCTCTGCCTGAAAAAACAAATTATACATATCTATAACTGTGATTCAAAAGTGTTGTATTTATTTTATTTTAAAACATAATAAATGACAGATTGCTATTAATTATCCCCAAAATACTGTCTCTTTTGATTATGTTCATCTCATCATTTTTTCCACTTTCTGAAGCAGTTCTGGAAGGTGTTTGATTAATGTCAAAGACTGCCAGAACTGCTCATAAAGTGTCAAGAATGATGGGGTGTGTTTTAAGCAAGGACAATTATTTTAAGTAGACTAATTGCAATATTTCTTTTACTATAATAATATTTTAGGGCCAGGGATTTAGCTCAGTGATTCTGGTGCCTGCCTGGTTAGCACAAGGTCCTGAGTTCGATTCCTCATAGCAACATTATCACAATGCTGGGCCAGAGGTAGAGGCATGAAGATTGCTGTGAATTTGAGTCTGGCCTGAGCTACATAGTGAGTTCAGGGCCAGCCTGAACTGCAAAGGGAGACCTTGTCCCCCCAAAAAGAAATTAAATCATATTTTAAAATGTAATTCATTGTATGTTTTCATCCCACTGCATACATATATACAACAAATCAGCAAAGAATAGATTACTTTAAAAGGTTGAAAAAAAAAAACAAACTATCATCTAGGTTAGAAAAAAATGAAAAAATATCAAGATCAATAAAGTCAGAGAAGAAAAGCAGATATTTAAACTGATACTACAGAGATGCAAAAGCTTATCAGGTACTATTTTGGACAGTTGAAGACTAAGAAATCAGAAAACATGGAAGATATAGGCAAATTTTTGGGGCCGGGAAGTTAGCTCAGTGGTTCCGGCGCCTGTCTTGCAAGTGCAAGGGCCCGGGTTCGATTCCCCGGTAACCACATAACAATACTGGGTGTGGAGACCCACACCCAGCAGCAACCAGTACCACATACCACAGTGCCGGGCGTGGTGGCTCACGCCTGTAATCCCAGCACTCGGGACGCAGAGGCAGGAGGATTGTGATGTGAGTTGGAGGCTGAGCTCAGGGCCAGCCTGAACCAGAAAGCGAGACCCTATCTCAAAAAAACCTAAAAAAAAAAAAAAATTTGGACATACCTAACCAGATTGAGCCATGAAGTCACATGAAACAGGAATAGGCCAATAAAAATGAATAATTTTAAGTAATTGCATTCATAATAAAAGCCTATCTACAGACAAAATTCTAGCAGGAAATTACTTAAATGTTAAACTTCTATAAACATTTAGAAGAAAGAATACCAGTTCATCCAAAGTCTTTGAAATATGGAATGAAGGAAGCAAATCAAAACTAAATCTGAGACTAACACCTGGCAACAGCATCCATGAAAAATGAGAGACTGAATGAATGATGAATTAAAACAAAAAAAGGAAACCATAGACTATATTGCATTGATGAAATCAGATACAAAAATTGACCACAAAATGCTAGTAAACTAAATTCAAGCACATGAAAAACTTTATCTCTTATTACTGCATGAACATTGAAAGCTAGCCTAACATATACAGACTAATAAGTATGTCATAACAGAATGAAGGGAATATATATTACTATCTATATATGGAGGAAAAAAACCACAATATATTTAATATATTCATAAATCTTTTTATGATAAATGCCCACAATTGAATTATAGAAGAAACATATCAATACAAGATATGCTTCCTATGATAAGACACAGACAATGTAATACTAGAGAAAAATCTTAAATATTGTGTCTAAGATCCAATGCAGGACATAATGTTTATTTTTATCATGATTATTCTGCATAGTATTGGAATTCTTAACCTCAGCAATTATCAGAGTTGCCTGCAGTGGGTTCCCATTTCCTGCTCACTGTTACCCACACATGGTGAGAGAAAGACACGATGACAGAGTTGAAGGGACGGATGAGGGAGCCAGGATGATCAACATTTGTGCGAGAAAGGCTGAAGAATGAAAGCTGTAGATATTTACTAGTGACTTCATAGAGTGAGGTAAAGGGCTATGAGGATATGTAGAGTTGCTATGGATACGTTACTGATGCAAGCAAGGCTTGTGACAGAAGAGACAAAGCATTCTTGAATTAGGAACAGAACAGACTAAATATAGGTTGTGGTGCATAATTAACCTTGTTTTTTCAGTGAAGAAAGGTTTGACTATGGGGATGGAATTTGGGTAAGAATCACTAGGACGCAAGCACGTAGTGGTGGCCAGACTCGCTTCTCTACACAAGCCGATTGTTGCGTTAATACTTTGCAGCTTGCACTGTTCGCAGCCTGCTTTGGGCACAATCAGCGGGAAATCGCCACAAGCAATAAGGTGGTTAGAGGGAAGTAAAGGACCTCAAGTAAGACAGAAGAAAAAGTTACTTCTGTTTTCAGGTTACATGATTCTACATATAGAAAAACATAAAGTGCCTCACACAAAACCATTAGAACTATTCTAAATTTTAGAAGCTTGTAAAGACATCAAATGAACATACAAAACTCCATACCATTTCTCTTATTATAAACTTGATAGCAAATAAAACAATGTCATCTGAAATACCTATAAAAGTAATAAGATAAGTAGAAATAAATTTTTTACAGAAAGTGAATGACTGTTACAATAAGAATTAAAAACACTAATAAAAGAAATTGAAAAACTGGAAAGATGGCCCATCTTTATTGATGGAAAAAAATTGATATTTCAAAAATATCCAGACTACACAAAAAATTCCACAGAATTAATGTAATTTCTATCAAAATACAAGTATATACATAAAACTTTACCACCATTAATCTTCAGGAAAATACACATTTAAAAATACATGCTTAAAAGATTTTTCAGGGCCGGGGATTTACCTCAGTGTTTCTGGCACCTGTCTTGCAAGCCCAAGGACCCAGGTTTGATCCCGGGTAATCACATACAGTACTGGATGTCGAGACTCATGCCCAGCAGCAATCAGTACCACATAACACAGTGCCAGGCATGGTGGCTCATGTCTGTAATCCCAGCATTCGGAAGGCAGAGTCAGGAGGATTGCTGTGATGTGAGTTTGAGGCTGAGCTCAGGGCCAGCCTGAACTACAAAGCGAGACCCTGTTTAAAAAAAAAAAAAAATTAGGAAAATAGCAGCAAACAAAAAACAATAATATTTAAGGTGAGCCACGTTTTACATCCAGGATTTTGAGGTCTTAGAGGCTCCAGACCCAATCTTTCCAAACTTGTCTCTCTATTATAGAAAGACAAAGCGGAGTAGAAGGCCACTAGAAAGCAAAAGTCACTTTATGACAGATATAACAAGAAATGTTACTCCTCGCAGGAAGAGTAGAATGACTTGCAACTGGGACACTGTCAAGACTGTGTCTGTGTCTGTGGTACTGTTTTAGGAGGTAGATTCCTGGTTTCCACCCTTGAGGGTAGATACTTATCTGATTGGATATTAGACTTGTTGGAAGAGGTAATTGAGAGCTAATAGAAAGTTTGGAAGGTACAGAAACATGGACTGGCCTTCTCAGTAAGGTGTTAACCCTCAATGCTAGCTTCAGTAGAAAACTCACATACTGCTTGAAAAATTGCTTGTCTAGTCACAGAAGTTACTTTTGATACCCTCTAAAAAGTCCTTGGTCTTTTACCCTCCCCAGGAATGCCTTCTTTCCCTACATACTGATCAGTTCTTACAAAAATGGAATTTTAATGATGTCTATTGACTTTTAAATTAAATTGTTAATTCAAAGGATATAGAATCCTATATTTTGATGAAAATATGCAGTCCTTACAAACTTTATACATCATGGGTGGATGAGAAAAGTTGACCCAACTACTTTGGAGGTCTATTTGTAATATTTATCAAACAAATGATTTAGTAGATATTTATTTCTTAGAAATACTCATATTTTATATATAACCTTTTTCCACAAACCTATTGCATGTATCTGATATATCCATATATAGGAACATGCTTTAGAAATGTTACATAAAACAAGCTGAATGCAATACTCTATGATGGTAAAGTAGCTTAGTGATTTGTTAGGTACCCTCTGGGTTTCAAATTCTTCATGTGAAAATGGAAATGATAGTATTAGAATATTCAAAATCCTCATGAGGTTATCTGAATATAGGTAACCAATTTTAAAACAGAAAAGAATACCACAGTTTTCCAGTTCAAAATGTATGAAATATATATTTTATAAATATTTTAATTTACCAAGCTGTAGCCACTTTTCTTCATACTACTTATCACTACCAGATATCATATATATATATGATATATATTTGCTTGCTTTGCATGTGTACCTCATTAGGTTTAAATCTAATTTGAATGAAACACTCTCTGGAACATTGCAGATTTTCTATTAAGAAGATGATCAATAAAATATGAATGGCTCAAACGAAACAGGAAAGTATCATTTCACATTTTTATTCACTTTGATGGTGCCTGACCTAAAATTGAGACAAAGTAATAGTTTGCTTTGGGTATAATTTATAAGGAAGCTCAGGATCATGCCATTTTAAAAGAATTAGAATCAGTGTTCTGGATCATTGCAATACATTTTATAGTTTAAAACAGTTAAACAAGAAGAAAGAAATACATCTTCCCTACAAACTGTGTGAATTATTGTCTTTTTCATGTAGTTCCAGGGGGAAATTATGTATTTATTCATGGTAGAATATTAGACCACTTGAGAATTTATCTTCCTTTTCATGTCCAAGAAAGACTAAAATTATATTGATTAAGCAACATTAGTAGACTCTGCTTTGACCAAATGTACTTTTGCTATTTCAGTGAAATTTTCCTATGTGAATAGTTTTATGAATATCAATACAGAATCCCAAGAGCTTTTCATTCAGTTTAATAAATTTATGTTTGATCAAGTTCTGTTTTCTTCAGTTTTCCTTAACATGAAAGTTTGAAGAATGCTTCACAAATCTAAATTTAAAAAGCCATTTACAATTTACGAAGGTGAGCATTAGCAATTGAAATAACCTTGAGTTTCAAAAGCAATCAAATTTTTAATACATATTGACATGGCAAGCATATTACAAACTAGGTCCTGATAAGAAACTAAAAATGCACAAACTTTAGATTTCCTATAAAGTTTGTATTTATTTTTCTTATTTCTCTTATCATTAGGCATACTCATTAGGAACTGACTTCATACTTCACTTGCTATACTTTTTTAATCCAAATTTTATTGATGGCAAGATTGCTCTGTACATTTTCTTGTTCATTCAAAGCCAATATATCTCCTGATGCAGAATGAATAGAGGTAGATCATAAAAATAATTAGTATTTTTGATTATTCAAGTGCATTGGATGGCAAATTGCAAGTATTTTCTACGTTGATTTTCATTTCAAACTTACACCAACTACACACAGACTTACATTGAGTGTGCTTATTGTTTGTTTGTTTGTTTGTATTTTTAATTGGAAATCAGACAATGTAGGCATAGGGAAATATTAACTAGTGTTCTCACAATCTCATAGATAATAAGTAACAAAACTAAGACAGAAACTAAGAAACTTATTTTATTTTTTTAAGAAATTTATTTTAAAAGTGAAACCTTCATCATTACATATATTGTAAAAAATACATATCAGATAAGGAAATAACAGGGAGATTTATGGAGAAAATTCCATAGAGAATTTTAAAATTTAGATTTCTTCCTCAAATTTTAGAAGAATGCTTTCTGAAAGCATGAGTAGTGATAAGATATTAATAGAAATACTTATCAATACTAATTTCAAAAAAAAAAAAAAAAGGACTTCAGTTGCTCCTTTGGTCTAAACTCATCCTGATTCACAGATTAGTAGAACAGTGTGCCAGTGTTACAAGGAAAGAAAAGAGCATTTTATATTTTTCAATTGACTTCAATGGTATGTTTTATATATACATTTTCATCACATTCAGCATTGAGTATTGGTACCAGTGCATGACACTTCTTGATTCTCATTTTTTCCATTCCTCTTCCCTCCCTACCATTGTCTGCCCCCTACTTACATAAGCTATGTTTCACTTATTTTTTTGAACCATGAAATTTTTTCTTTCCTTTCTTCAGAAAACAACATTTTAAAATCTTTTGACCTAACTTCCATGTTGGGGAATAATAAGAAAAAAATGTATTAATAAAAACAAATAATGGGAACAAAGTTTATGCATAGAGAGGTTTGGGGGTTGGAGGGAGGCAAGGAAATGAGAATTGAGATACATTATGCACTCGTACAAGTTCTCAATGTTAAATGTGGTCACGATGTATATCTTAGATATACTGGTGAACTCAATAAACAAAAAAGAGAAAATTGATTAATTTATATTAAACTTAATCATATTGATGTAAAATTAGTTATGCTGTTTTTA